>JAQQAC010019963.1:48603438-48755749 GCA_029783875.1 Phataginus tricuspis
CGAGTAATGTGTTCCTTCCTGTATTTCACTTCACATGTAACTATGTACATTCAAATATATCTATTGATAGAATTCACTGCTTACCATTCCAGGAACTATTTCTCTCAATGCTAGTATAAATTATTGGTTGATCTCTAGTTTAATATGCTTTAAAGTAAACAGTTTCTGTAGGGATGTTTACATTTCCTCATCCTTTCATTACTGAGACTATCAAGGACCCGTGAAGAGCAAAATCTGCACTGGTAGAAGTTCAGTCAGCAAGCTCAAGAAGACAAAAATCACAGGCTCAAAACCACACAGCACCTTTATTCACTGCAAATTCTCCTTTTAAAGATGTTTTTCCCTTCTTACTTTCAGCATCCCTTCAAAATTTATGAGAATTATTAAGTGATGATCTGTTTGGCATAACTCTAAGAGATAAGCTATGTGCTACAAAAGCAGGAGAAATAAAAACAGGCTGCAGTAGAGTCATGGATCTCCTTGCATTGGAATCTTATCATCATCTGAAAGTCTGAATTTTGACACTCATGTGCAATATTAAAAATAGAAAACAAGCACCAGCAAAAATCAAAAGTTAATGCTGCTACATGCATATTGCCAGTTTGAGCCATATACTGCTGAGCCATTGGTCTCTGAGGTTTTTGAATGATTGTAGTGTGTGGCATTGCTTGAAGGAAAGAACATCTAGGATAGATCTTTACTCTCAACTGAATTACTGAGAACTGGAGATACTGAAATTCAACACAAGATAATCATCATTCGCTGGTACACAGGGAATTATCTAGCTTGTGATGGCTCTGAGAAATGTAACATGAACACTATAGCACTACCATGTCCCAAGCATTTTATGAGAAATGCAGAACCTGAGGTTCTACAAACAGACTATATTTTTCAACAGGTAGCTATTAGTGATATTTCTTAAACTGATCTACAGATTTACTTGTATCTATCATGTCTGTATTGGTTAAAAATAAATTAAATATTTCAAATAAAACTGCAGTTCAGAATACAAAATGTAAAATCAGAGAACATAGGTTTATACAGGAAATAATATTTGAACAATTGTTTGCAAAGATTTATTTACATTGTCAAATTGACAAAATTATCTTTTAATAATCTAATTTTAATTATCTTTATTTTTAGTATTTTCTTCAGAGTCTGAAAATGAATTTTTAAAAACATTCAGAAAGCTGAGTGACAACTATATTAAAAGAAAATTATTAATGGCCATGCTAATTCATAAAATTTTGTGTTTAAGTAATACAGTACATACTTGATTTTATAACTTTTATCATTAATAATCATTGTATATAAAAATACCTTTTTTAATCAATGAGAATGAGTACCTTCCAACACAATTAAACTGAAATGTCCTTGCTCACAGACAGCTTTCAAGTTCAAACTTAATGGACAAGTCCTTCTCTTCTTCTATCATTACTTAACTTCCTAGGATGGCAAATACAACCTCCATCAGAAGTATTTTGTTCTTCCAGTGCACTGAATTGCTCTCACTAATAAAATAATAATAATAATAATAATAATAATAACTAGGATGTCACTGTTACTGCTGTATTCCTCCTTAATGACATTTCAAAAATTTAACATTACTGTTTTCTGATAATATAACCATTAGTCTCGAAATATCAATATTTCCCACAACTGACAGTAATATACACTAAAAGATACCCCATTTATATCAAACATAAAAGAAGAGAAGTGAGAGCAATGTACTGACTCACCAATACATTTAGTCTACTGCTTTTTCTTTATTCAAGTACTAGAGAAAGTCCTTTATATTTTTAAGAGATAAAAATATATCTTTACAAACAGCCACACTTGAGAATACTGCTAATATCATATTATCTAAAACATTTTTATGAGCCAGTTTTTCTTATTTCCCTATAGTTCACAGGGTAGGCATACTCATACCATGCCACATTTCTACCAAATTAGAGATGCCATTCTTTAATTATTCTATCACATATTCTTCATGTTCATGACCAACATTATTAATGAGCTTTCTTTGGGAGAATATATTTAAACTAAAGAAACTCAATTTTTCTCATATTAAAAAGAGCAAGGTGAATGCAGAAATGGATACAATTCAAAAACACTGCATTGCATTATGTAAGTTATATAATTAGCTATACATATGTAACTGGTAAGCTTGCACAAGATTCACATTCCTTTCTCAGTAATATCGCAAATGACAATAAGCCTTGATCATTTTGGGGCATGAAAACTAAGTGTGAGAACTCAGTGTTCAATCAAACTGCCAAGATATCATTATATCTTAAAAAAGAAAAAACAAAAAACCTATACCACCATAGCTGTGAAAGGAAAATTAAATCAGTGTTAGCTTGCAAAGATTTGAATTCGATCTTCTTATTCCCCCTCAACTATTCTCAAATTATATTCTCTGCCAGAGTTACAATGGCCCTTGGACAGAGCTGAAAGCAAAAAGCCCAAGAGTGACTGTCTGTTGATTTCAGGCTACTGTGAACTGTGGACCAGTGAGTCTGGGACTTGTGTTTTATCCTAGCTCTACTCTGCTTTGAGGATTATATTCTTGCCATCTTCTCAGTGGATGCAGAAGATTAAAAGAGTTTCTGTGAGATTTGGCTATAGTACAATGGTTGAGCTACATGAGTTGGAAAATTTGTAGAACAGCATCACTTGTAAATTTGGAAGAGCATTTGCTGGTTTTGAGATCTTATATTTTATAAATCAGAATAAGAAAAAGAATAGCTGATTTTATTTCCTTCTTGACTCATACCAAGTTTAGTTATAAACATATTTATGACAAAGATTATATAAAATATTTAAAATCTTAGTAATATTTTATAATTTAAGATTCTTAAACATTTGTTAATAACTGGTTTTAAGTCACAGTAATACATTTTAAATACTAAACTAATTAAATGTAAATCAGGCCAATCTTTATTCTATGAATTGAAATAATTGAAAACTGAGGCTTTTTTATGTTGCCAGTTTTTTTTGCCTAACTACAAAGATTAAGTTTTAGTACTGTCAAGCAATCCTCTTTGCCTAAATATACAAAAAAATATTCTCTAGGATTTGAATGTGAGAAATTTTCCCATGGGATAAATCTAGAGAATATATTAATAAAATTGATGAAATAAAATCTAGTACTGATAATGTTGAGACTTCCCCTCCAAAATAATTCCATTTGGAAGTAAACATGTTTAAGCAATACAAGACTTTCTAGATAGGATTAAACAATAAACTCAATTAGTTTCAATCAGTAATGCAAGTGAAACAGATTTTTAACTTAATTAAAGCTAGCAGTAGTAAAATGGCTAGTAAGATAATGGGAGATAATGGAATTTGAATTCCCCTTCCTGGCAATAATGTCACTAGGACTATCTGGAAAGAGACTAGTACAAAAGCTTTAATAGTTACTTGGATGGTAGTAATAATTAAAAGCAATTCTGTACCTTGAATATGTTAAAGAAAGAGGAAGCTAGCTCCTAGTTAGTGCTTAAAAGTCACCAAATTAATCTGATTGCTCCTGTCACATTTTTACTAATGAAAGAAATATCTTTTGACTAAAATATTTTTTAAATAATATGCTATTGAACATATGCTTACTTGCAGAAATGGCTAGGCAAAACTGTAACAGTTTTGGATATATTATCATTTCCCTTAAAAAACATTTTAAAGCTTTAACTGCCCTATATTTATTTACGAAAATGAAAAGACTTATATAAACACAACACAGCAGTTGTAGGAAAATGAAAGTTCCACGGCCAGGATCCTCACCTGATCCTCATCTGCTCGCCCACTGTGCAAGTGCAGTGATACAATACTTGGCCTACTGCACAGGCACAGGCTTGCACACATGTTGGAAATAAGCCATTATTAGCCTTGTTGCTATATAAAGAGCTCTGCTCAGTGCTTGGCTCAGAGCCTGGAGCAGAGGCAGAGAACCTGGAGTGGAGGCAGATGCTGGAGTGGAGGCGGAGGAAGAGGCAGGGGCAGAGGCAGAGGCAGAGGCGGACTTGCAGACTGCTAAATGCAGACATGATTCTAGCACTGGACCTACCCCTGAGAGAATAAAGCTTGGCATAAACCCTTTTACCCTCAACATTCCATTGCTGTTATTCAGTCTCAGTGAATCCAGAGTAAACTTGCCCAGAGCTGGAAAACACTCCGCCTGGAGCTACACAGTAATATTTGATTATTAACAAGATAAATAATAGTAACTGTATTTTATATTTATTTGATGTGTCATAGTTTCTAAACTTCAAGTAGATAAAATTAATGTGTTTATCTTCATTTACATATGATAGTCTTAGGGAGTATTATTTGCATTTCCTAAGAAAATTCAACAAATAAGCAAAGAAAATGAAATTCAAGCCTTATTTTCATACTTGCCCTTTGTTCACTGCTTTATCTCCCCTATTCCTGCTCTGACCATAAAGTAGGACTACTAAGATGTTTCAAGGAGAAAGATGCCAGTTATTTCATTATTTTGGTATGAAGGTGGGATGGGATTTGTAAAAATGACTTCACTTAATCTGAAGATAAGTCAAATAAGTATTTGAAAAATGTTTTGAGAAAATAACAGGTTTTTTATTATTGAACAAAAATATGGAAAACTGTTTTGTGGGTATAAGGAATGCCCCCCCTTTCCCTATTGTTCTATGAGGACAGCTGTCCACTGCCTAACCCCAAATATGTCTGGCGTTGAGAAACCTTAAAACACAGCGTATTGTACCTATGAGTAAGGAGCTAGATAAGAGCTTGAGAGCCAGACACCTGGCCATGAAGGCCACACATGTGCGTGTCTTCAATACTTATGTAACCATGAATTAGCACCACAGCAGTATAAAAAGTACAGCCTTATGCAGAATGAAGTGGCTTCTTTTGAGCCCCCTCCATAATGACTCCCCCCTCCTTCTTTGCTCTTCCTGAGGCCCCAAAACCTCAACGGCAAACCCCAGACCCTGACACTTGGCACTGTGAGCAGGATGAGGGTACAGGCGATGTGGAAAGACCTGTGGACCCATGGGTTAAGGGAAGGTGCCTTGATATATCACATCTCAGGACATCGCCCAGCATTAAGCCCTGGGAATGATGTGGCTGATGCCTTGGCCAGGGCTCGTATGCTCTAGGAACTGCCCCCTATGGACATGGGACCAAGGTTGCATAAGAAACTAGCGCATGTAGGCCCTAGAACCATGTGTAAAGTCGCCCAGAGGTGGCACATTCCACTGACATTTGCTGACACAAAACAAGCGGTGCAAGCATGTGCTCAATGTGCTTACTTTTACCCGCATCACTGTTGGGTACCAATGCAAGAGGGACAGCTCCCCTGCCCACCAGAACTTTTACAGGTGTGGCAAGTAAATTACATAGGGCCCTTGCCCAATAATCAGAGATGTAAATATTCATTCACAGCAGTGGACATAGCTACAGGATTGGGTTTTGCCCATCCCGTGACCTAGGCTACCCAGCACACTACTAAATGGGCCTTGGAGAATTTATGTGCCAGTTATGGGTGCCCGTTAATGGTCAACAGTGACCGAGTGAGTCACTTTATAGGACAGGAAATACAAGAATGGGCTTGACAACAGGACACTGTATGGTAATTACATGTGCTGTATCAACCCCAAGCAGCCAGAATGACAGAAAGGTATAATGGGCTGTTAAAGGACAAATTAAAACATTGAGGTTGGATGCAGTGGGTGAAGAACTTACCTGTAGCAGTAAGCCTACTGAATGAGCAACCAAGGAAAACTGGATGAAGTCCCATAAAGAGGTTGTTTGTGGCTCACCCATGTGTCTTGAACTATTTAAAACAAGCCTCCAGTGAGTTGCAGCCACAGTTGCTGGAAGAAACATTGCTCCTCCCTGCTCCACGCAGTGTCTCCTGGCCATACAGAGGAATGGATGTGGCCATGGACCTTGGTGTTTGAAGGACATGCATGGGTAGCCTTGTATGAGGTGTGGGGGAGGGGTTGACCCATGGGCTACACATTACACCATGGATAGGGAAGTGGCCTTTTAAACTGACTGCTTCCTTACCAGAGAAGACAACAGCCATACTGGCAGGGAGGTTGGTCATGTGAGTATGACCACAATTTCTGTTGAAGGCTGAACCTAATACTCTGCCAATGTCTTTGGGCACTATGGTCTGGTATCACAGGCCTGGAAAACCACCCCTGGCAGCCACTGTTTTGTCATAAGATGACAAGATCACTTATATTCTCCTAGAGAACCAGGACTTGCCACTGAAGGTGCCTCTGTCTGCTCTGTCTTTCCACCCAGGTTGACAGAGAGCTATAGTATGGTGGCATGGGCACACATTTTAGCCCAGGTACATAATGTCTCCCACTGCTGGGTGCGTATGGAACTGCCCATGGAAATCACTGCTGGACAGCCATGGAAAATTGCTCCCACCAACCTGTCTGTGGGGGAACACCTTTGAGCATGGAATCGCACTGATGCCAAAAGTGAACCAAAATGGTGTGCAACCGAGCACTTGATCCAACAATCAGCACACACTCTGCCTGGGGACGGTACTGTGCCTAATGGTGGGGATTGATGTCTATTATGCATGTAACCTTGCAAACCATAGTTCCTCTGTGCACTGAACAGCAGATTTCCATACCCAACTGCAAGGTTAGCTGGTTACCCAGAGAACTGTGTGCCAATGTCAGTGTTAATTGCACCCCTAAGCACTGGTGGGACAGTCGCGCCCATGTGGGCACTGTGCTGACTGACCCCCCTGCCAGGAAAAAACATTTGGGTATGTGGGGAATATGGATGGTCCTATTTCCCTGTGAATTGGACAGGCCATTGTACTTGGGGCCACCCATACTTACCAGGATAGATACTACAGACCTTTCCATGGCCCACACATAATTGGGGTGCTGTGTGTTCCCACTGGCATCATCCGAAAAGGATGGCATGGTGGTTTTACCCCCTGGCCATCTTCCTTCCAGGAGCCGGCACTATAGATGTAGAATTACAAATAGAAGCCCTGGCACAGCATGTTGCTCATGCCTTAAATGTAACAAGGTCCTTGCTAGCCCTATTGCTGGATGAAGTCACCCAAATGTGGAAGGTGGTTTTACAAAACAGGATGGCTCTGGATATGCTCACAGCTGCACAAGAGGGTACCTGTGCTTTACTGCATGTTGACTGCTGTGTTTATAACCCAGACCACCAGCAGCAAATACAAGCCATGCTCTAGGAAATTGATGATGAAGTGTCTCACATACAAGCCTTAGCCCAAGAACCCCTGTCTACTTGGTGGTCACACCTTGGTCCCACTTGGTGGTTGTTCCTAACCATAGTGGCCACTGGGGCATATGGCCTCCTTGTCTGTTGCTGTTCTTTATATTGTTTCTGTGGGCTCTGGGCAGAGAGCTCTGCTTTTTGTGCAAGGAAGAAGCAGACAGCTGCTGTCCTATAGAAAGGGGTGGGATGTAGGAAAGGTCCCCCCTTTCCCTACTGTTCTATGAGGACAGCTGCCTGCTGCTTCACTCCAAATATGTCTGGCCTTGTATGGAGCCAGATATGTCTGGCCTTGAGAAACCTGAAAACACAGCGTTTTGTACCCATGGGAAAGGAGCTAGATAAGGGCCTTGAAGGCCAGACACCTGACCATGAAAGCCACACACATGTTCATCTTCAATACTTATGTAACCATGAGTTAGCTCTATAGCAGTACAAAAAGTACAGCTTTATGCAGAATGAAGTGGCTTCTTTTGAGCACCCTCCGTGATGACTCCAAGTGACTTCTTTGTTCTTCATGTCACCCCAAAACCTCGGTGGCAACCCCCGGAGCCCAACAGTGAGTAAAACCAAATAATGCAATCATATGCAAGGGATTTTTTGCCCCTGACCAGAGAATTTATAGTACATGGAGAAGAGTCGAATTAACTAATCTTTTAGTTCACTGTAATATAATAAAAAACAGAAAGCATACTTGCCCCAATATAAATACAACTTTTGTCATAGCTTCATACAATTCTCTGCTCCATCTTGCTGGCTGAGCTCGTGAATACACGGTGTTGAATTAGTCAGGGCTATTCTCTAGTATAATTTTATACTATCTGCGAGTTGAGATATAACAAATTCATTCAAAGAAACAAGTAGGAAAATAAACTTACATGATATTGCCCCATGCAGATGGAAAATGTAATTACAAAAGAAAGCTTATATTGAAACAAGTAAAATTCCAAATTAAGGAAAAATACATATATATAAAAATAAAACAAAACAAATATTCTTTTCTGCAACTGTTCCTTGACTTGCAGTCTCAGTTTCAGCATCTTGTAAAATTGGTTGTTCTTTATGCTCTTGGCTTGGGCTCTTATGAAACACACATATAAATTTCCAACAGGTTTTTTTGACTACCGTTCCATTAATGCTGGTTTAGTTTGAATAGGTTTCTATTTCTTGTTTCAGACTTATTACATGTCTATGTAATACAAAGGCCAAGAATATAAACAGTCTAAATTGCATTAAAAGTATTCTTTTTTTTTATTCCAATTCCTGATATACACATAAACATATTTGCATGCTATATGTTTATTGTAGCAGTTCTTTTAAAATATGGCACATATTTGTTGCACATTCTCTTTCCTTCCTTCCTTCTTCAAATACTTAGTATTGAGCTTCTAATTGCTAGCCACTCTTAGAAATATTGAAGAAATATTAGTGAATATAAAAGCCAAATTATCTGCTCTTATTGAACTTTCATACTTGGATAGCAGGAGAATGCTAATAAGAAAATGAATACAAAACTAGTATGTCCAGTGGAGACCACTGCTATGAGAAAAATAAATAAATAGAAGGATTAAAAAATTTATGGGGACTTCCAATTTCTGGTTCTGCACATAAGGAGCTTGGAAGTCATCACTATGTCCTAACAAGTAACAAGCTGAACATACTGAAAAATCAACTCTTCCTGGGCCTGTAAACAATCTGAAGAAAACAGGGCAAGCTGCTGCCCCCTCAACTGAAGAGACAGACAGGCAAATACAGACAGTCACAGCTTACTGGAGCAGAGACTCCTGAGCTAAAACCACCAAGAAAACCAGAGTTGAGCAGGAAAACCTGAATTGTAATTGACAGTTACCTAGAGGCTCAATGTGGTCAACACTGAGAGTTAAAAACTTCAGTGGAACCTAGTCATAGGAGGGTCTCCACAATATTGTGAGATTAATCTCCAGGAGCCTGACCAGCGTTCTGTATCAGGAAGAAATCCCTTCATGCTTCCATCAGTGGAAGGAGGAAAGGAACCATTCTGAAATATGGAAAAGCACTCTGGCACTCCGGCCTTCCTCAGGGGAGGCTTGTTAATCAGAGCCTAACTTGCTGGAGTACTATCGGAGCCTAAGTGGACTAGGGAAAGAGAAATACCAAGCTCCAGGCCACTCTAGCGCTCCACTTGGAAGAAGCGAAATATCTAACCTCAAAAAGAAAAAAAAATATATAACACATATACATATTATGTATTCTTATATATGTAATATATATGCATATACATTCATATTCAAAATTCAGTTCTTTCCAACTTGATCTGTAGATTCACTGCAATCACAATCAAAATCCCAGCAACTTATTTTGTGGATATTGACAAACTGATTCTAAAGTTTATATGGAGAGACAAAAGATCCAGAACAGTCAACACAATACTGAAGGAGAACAAAGTTAGAGGACCGACATTACCCAACTATAAGGCTTACCATAAAGCTACAGTGATCAAGAGGGGTAATGGAAAAAGAAGAAACAAATATATCAATGGAACAGAATAGAAAGCCTAGAAATAGACCCGCATAAGTATGATCAACTGATCTTTCATATAGGACAAAGGCAATACAATGGAGCAAAGACAGTCATTTCACCAAATGGTGCTAAAACAACTGGACATCCACTTGTAAAAAAATGAATGTAATACAGACTTTCCCCCTTCACAGAAATTAACTCAAAATGGGTCACAAACCTAAATGTAAAATGCAAAACTATAAAACTCCTAGATGATAACACAGGCAAATGCCTAAATGATCTTAAGTATGGTGATGACTTTTTAGATACAGCACTAAAGTCATGATCCATGAAAGAAATAATTGATAAGCTATAATTCATTAAAATTAAAAATTTTTGCCTTACAAAAGACAATGTCAAGAGTATGAAAAGATAAGCTACAGACTCTGAAAAAGTGTAAAAGATTCATCTGATAAAGGATAATAAATTATCCAGTATATCAAAAATACAGAAAAACTCATAAACTCAGCAATTAGAAAAGAAACCAACTTAAAAGTAAGCCAGAGGCGTTAAAAGACACTTCACCAAAGATGATACATAGATGGCAAAAAAGCACATCATATATTATCCAGAAAATGCAAATTAAGACAAGATACCACTACACACCTATTACAATAGTCAAAATCCAAAACACTGAAAACAAATGCTTGTGAGGATATGCAACAGAAGCTCTGAGTCATTGATGGTGGGAATGTAAAATAGTATAGCCACTTTGGGAGGCAATTTGGCTGTTCTTTACTAAACTAAACATGCTCTTAATATATAATCCAGCAATCATGTTCCTTGGAATTTCCCCAAAGGAACTAAATAGTTATCACATAAAACCCTTCACATGGATAGTTCCAGTAGCTTTATTCATAACTGCCAAAACTTAGAAGCACCCAAGATGTCCTTCAGAAGGTCAATGGGTAAGTAAACTGTGGTACATACAGACCATGGCATATTATCCAGTGCCACAAGCCATGAAAAAAACATGAAGAAAACAAACTAAGTGAAAGAAGTCAGTCTGAGAAGGCTACATACTATATGATTCCAACTATATGACATTTTGGAAAAGGCAAAACTATGGATACAATAAAATGTTTACTAGTTGCCAAGGTTTATGGGGGAGAGAGGGATGAATAAGTGAAGCATAGAATAATTTTAAGGTGCTGAAAATACTTGGTATGACACTATAATGATGGATACATCATTATACATTAGTCCAAACCCACAGAATAAACCAAGAGTGAGCTGTAATGTAACCTATGGACTTTGGGTGATTATAATGGGCCAACGAAGTTTCATCAGTGGTAAGAAATGTACCACTCTAGTGGGGGATACTGATAACAAGGGAGGTAAGCATGTATGGGGCCTAGGGATACACAGGAAGTTTCTGTGTTTTCCACTCAATTTCACTGTGAACCTTAAATTGCTCTAAGAAATAAAGTCTTAGTAAAAAGAAAAAAATGGTTCATAATGAGGTGCTTTTAAGCAAATCAGAATTAAATAAATAAAAGAAGCCATGTGAAAATCAGTGGAAGAGAATTCCAGGCAAAGAGACTTGGAATTGAAATGACCTAATCATAAATGACTAACTGGTAAAAACATATAAATTATAATTAATATAACTGAAAATTCTAAAGAATAGGTTGATATTAGCTGAAGATTTTGGTGTTTATTAAGGTTAAGTATATTAAAGTGTATAGACAAGTTATTTGTGTTGGTATAACCATAAACATGCACTGACATGATAAAATAATGATGAAAAACAATATTTATTGTTAGTGTGATAATAATTAGGATTCAAGTGAACAGCAAGTCACATGCATTTTTATGTTCTTGGTTAGGAATTGTTATGGCTCAAGAATAGGGTATAGACAACTCTTTCTCTTCTAATAACACTACCATCAATTTAAAATAGTATTTTAATGTTATACATTCTCATTCCACTCTCTGGCCACCTTATCTGCTAAACTTATGCTGGTCTGGGACATATATTTTAAAAGGGGTGATGTGTTTTGTGTTTTACATTTTTATATCAAATCAAATCTGCTCATACTCCAATGAAGATGTTTTTCTCCCGGCAAAAAGGAACATAAATTTGACTACTTGCAGAGATCAGGGATCTAGAAATGATAGTTTTCATAACAGAGAGACAACTATATCCCTCAAATAGAGCCAGGATAGCACAACCAGGCCTATCTTTACCAGTTGACAGCATATTCTAGAACATATTCGAAGGAATATCTTTCACAGTAATACTGGTTCAAGTACGATACTCATGTTCTTAAGCATTATGCTTATTATTTATCTAAATAAAGCTGGGAAATGAGAATCCTAAACAAGGAAAATACATCTCAAAGCCACAGTAGTAGGGGATACATAGAAAATAATTTTCTATATATTACCAAAAAATAAAAAAATCTTGCCAAAATTTCTTTGTGAGTTGAATCTAAAAGTTGATATTTGAATTGAGCTTCTTTCATAAATTTAGACTAAATATTACATTGTAATTTACAATTCATAGTATACTTTGAATTCACTGTGAATTAAATTTTTGTATTTCTCTTGAAGGCCTAAGTGGAAGGACACCTCCAGACACTTTTATTTATGGAAACTGTCCTTCCATCAATTATTTTTAACCATAAAATAAACCATAGTGTCCCACTAGTTTGAAGCTGTGGGGCTCTATTTCTCTGTGGTCTACATTTTTCTCATGGGTTAATATATTGTCCTTTTTGGCTGGGAAAGTATTTAGAAGACTGACTCAAAGGTAAAAACCACTCCACCAAACAGAAAGTATACATCATATGCCTTTCTAAAACTAGTAGCCAATGTCATTAGCTATAACAAGCAAAGACGTTCATGGTTTCGCTGTTGCATGCCCATCAGGTAAGGTATTTTTTTCAAAGGTTTCCTATATAAAATGAAAAACAAAAAAGACATCCACCTGTGAATGACTCTGATCAAAAGAGTTATGAACTTTCAGAAAAGCTCTTCCTAAATAAAAGGAATGAAAAAAAAGGGGGGGGTTCAGAATCTCTTTCAAAATTACTTATATCAACAGAGATACCTTATTTTAATAAACTGAGTAAAGTATAAGAAAATCTAGCAATACTCCCCATGACCAACATGTGGTACACTGCCAAACAAACCTGCCAGAATTAAAGACATTTATTTTTATAATGGAGTTCCTTTTCAGGTTTTTTTCTTATGCTCTAGTCTTCACAATGCACAAAATGTTCTGGTATACATACACATTTCAAAGAACTTTGAATTTTTAATCATTCTCTTTTGTTGTAAACATAGTTATTTTACAGTTATATGTTCTTAAAAGTTTTAGGTTTTTAATGATAATAACATGATATAGAATGCTGCTTCTTCCTGATCAATGAATGTAGCAGATTTATTTTCCAAAATGGCCACTGTGATATTTCTGGCCCCCCATTCTCTTCCAAAACTTTATCAGTCACCTTTCAAAAGGGAGATGTGACTGCCTTCCCTTATACTGAATGGGCAGTTCATTTTCCATGGCACTGGAAGTGACACAGTGTGATCTCTAAGGCTAGGTTCTAAAAGGCAGTGTGGATTTTAGCTCGTTCTTTCTCTCTGTAGATGCTTATTCTTGAAATCTAGCTGTCATGTGAGGAAGCCCAACCAAATACAGAGACTACATGTAGGTGTGCAGCCAGCATTCCCAGATGACAACACATTCAAACATTAAGCACATCAGTGAAAAACTCTTCAAATTATTCTAAATCTCAGTCTTCAAATATTACAACTAAAACCCCAAATACCACAGAGCAGAGAAAAACTGTCCCTACAGCAACCTGTCATAATTCCAAACTCAAAGAATCCATGAGCATGAATGGATTGTTGTAACCAGTAAATGTTACGGTAATTTCATATACTGCCCTAATAAAGGGACTCATGAATTTGTACTAACTTTATATTCTTTGTAAGTCTTTCAAAAATGTTTGTTGTAGGCAGAATTCTAAAAAAGGCACCCTCCCCTGACATTCCACACTGCAATCTATGAATATGATGATACACCACTTCCAAAATTATCATGTCACAATAGTTAACCTTAAAACAGGAGATTATCCTGTTTGAGCCCTCAAACACAGAGAATTTTTACAGCTTGTGGCAAAAGAGGAAGGGAGAGAGGGATTCACAGCAGGAGAAGGACATGACACAGCTGGTGGTGTGAAGATGGAGAGGGACACATAAGAAGGTGTGCAGGTGGCACCCAGGAGCAGAGGGCAGCCCCTGCTCACAGCAAGCAAAACAACGGGGAACTCATTCACACATCAGTGAGGAACTGAATGAGCTTGGAAGTACATTCTCACCCAGAGCATCAGCGTAAGAGCCTGTGTGGCCAAAACCTTGATTTCGGCCTTGTGAAATACTAGGCAGAAAATCCAGTTGGACCATGATAGACCTCTGACCTACCAAAGTATGTAATAAAAGGGTATTGTTATAAGTCACTATTTTTGGGAAATTTGTTACACAGCAATAGAAAACTAATTCATTTGTTAGATTTTTTCGACTGTTGAATAAATATTCTCTAAATTTACTTGAGAAATACTTGTCACAAAAAAATGAACAACTTTACATTAACGCTCTTACTGACTTACTCCACACCCTGCCTGAGACAGAGTATTCAAAGTACAGTACAGCCATGAGCAAAATACAGCTTACCACCTGTTTCATATGGTCCATGAGCTAAGGATCATTTTCACATTTTTACCTAGTTGAAAAAACATATAAAGTATAAAATATTGCAATACATGCAAATTATACTAATTTAACATTTCACTGTCCATTCATAAAATTCTATTGGAACACTGACACCTTCCTTGGTTTACATGTTGTCTACTGATGATGTTTTTTTATACAATGGAAGTGCTTTGTGCTACCACATCCCTTATGCTTCCCCCAGAACTTGTTTTGGTTCTAATACCCTTTCACTCAACTTAAATTCTAGCACCTCCACGTATCTTTCCTGATCTTATCCATATGATTTTGCAAACTCAAGGCAAACTGTAACCATCACTTGACAACTACTTGATGTGCAATATTATAGTGAGTTTCATATCTTAAATTCCCAACCAAATTAGAAGTTTTTCGAAACCAAGGACTATGCCCCAAAATTGTCTGGATAATCATGGAGCCTAGCAATGTGCAGTACACTCAACATTTGTAATAATAAAGCATTCAATTGAGTTGTTATTTTTTTTAATTTGCACCCAATCCTTTTAATTTTGGTCCCTTAATAAGAAAGTAATAATGCAATATCTGAGCTTACTTTTTTCTTTGTTTACTGGGAGAGCAAAAAATTAAACACATTTTCCTTCTAAATGAAGGGCATTTCTCTTTTATGTAAGTAACTCTGGTTTTCTTCAAAAACTCTGAAAAAAAGATTCTTCTCAAACAGCAATTGGGTAAACAAATAAAGTTTATTTGTCAGGTAGCAGTTTAGATATTACTCTTCCTGAACTTTAGGAGTCGTTTGACTGGCTTATACAGGAATAAAATCTTTTAAAAGTGTCACACGGGGAATAAAGGCAAATTAAGATTACAATCAATAGTATTGTATGTTAGGCTAAAAATATGTATTCCACCTATTGTTTCTACTTAACTGAAGGCCAAAATGGTAAACAGGAAAAAGCAGTATTTGTAACTGGTATATTTTGATCACCTAAAGGAGTACCACACCCTGATTCTTTAGAAAAGCAAAATGTTTCACTTTCATTATCCTTCTTAATTTTCTCCCTGAATTCAAGTTTATGATTCTTCCTGGAATACTAATGTAATAAAACGGTAAATGGTATTGTTTCTCCATTCTCACAGTTTTGAAAAGATGAGACCACATGCCTGCAACTTTTCATAATGAGCGGCTGAACCTCCATCTGCAGCACTTGGTCCGAGAGCCTACCTGGACTGTTACCCATGTGACCCGTCACATCCTCTCCTGTCCTGCCCCTACTCTTCCCAACCTACACATAGGGGAAGCCATGTGGTTCACTGAGAAGAGATTTTTAAAGGAAACTTATACAAAGAGGGAACTCTGTGAGAGAGGGTCTATTTCCTCTCCCATTTAAGCCAGATGACACTTAGCAAGAAAACTCTACAGAAAGTGATAGGCATTACCCCTCTCTCCCAAACACTGTCCTATCAGAGCTGGGAAGAAAGATGTCCCAAAGACAGTTGGAGGGCAGCTGGGAAAGTATAAAGCTTATTTCCAATTATATTTTATTATATTTTAAAGAGTCCAATTCATTCACAAATCTAGTTATTGGAGCCAGAAATGATAAGAAGAAGTTGATAACAGGAAGTAATCAACTTGCAGATTCCAAATGCTATACTTCATCTGTCAAGTAATACTCTCTGTGTCTCAAGGGTGATTGACCATGTGGATTAGTTATATGGTTACACACTTGGAGGATTAGCGTTATTTTCCACACTTGGTAAATAATGTGGATTAGAAAAGTTCCCTCCACCCCATTCTGAATTAACATCTTCGCAAATGGAGAATAGGTTGCTTATTTATGATGATAAGCAGTCTATCATTCCATATGTACTGGCCAATGGAGTATGCCTACTATAATGATTGTTGTTAGAAGGAAGGAAAGAATGGGGGGTGAGGGGAGGTTGGTAGAGAGGAAGGGAGAAAGGGAGGGAGGGAAGAAGGAAGGAAGGACCACTTACGCATTCTGAATTACTTTATTTGCACCATAAACAGTTAATGTTATATTATATATTAATCATTCATAAAAAAAAATTAAACAAAGATCCCCTGGTATGATACAGGAAAATTACTACAATTATTATTGATAATAAAAAAATCTTATTTTTAAAGAAGGCTACATCAGGCTTAAAGCAATTAAAGAACAATGAAATTAAAGCAAATCCAGATTTATGGGAAGTTAGGATCCAACTAGAATTTTTTAAAGGAACGGTAACATTGCAGAAAACAGAGCCTTAAATAGATAATTAATATTTTAGTTTCTCATGGGGCAGACTTAATTGTTCAAATTCTCATTAAGGGTCAGTAAAACAATGCACAGTGTAGAGAAGTTGTATAAATGATAGAAGGTGTGCCTTTATTTTTTTCATAGAAGTGCAAAACATTTCTTGAAATTAAATGGCCTTTGGACCTCCAGATTTTTTTCAGAGGTCTACATCCTATTTCTTTTTCCATGGAAGGAAATCTATGTTGCAGTGACTGGTAAGTTTAGATGGATTTCTGGTGGTAAGTGGTATTAGCAGTAGTAGTAGTAATAATAACTCACAACTCAACATTCTGTCCTTAGAATATAACACCAGCTTTTTCTCAAAGAACTCAATTAAGCTTTATCTAGAGATCAGTAAAGTTATAAATGCAGTAGATATCTTGTCAGTTTTACTTTTAGAAGTGTGAAGATAACAGTGGGTATAGATTTCTTCAAATTATAAAAGACTTATAGCTCTACTTGTATTTTTTAAAACTATATTTATTGGTAAAGGCAGGGTTTATGAAAGAAAAATTTTAGTAATAACCCCCTAGAAAATAACAAATTTTAAAATATAAATACATATTTAACTCTGCATTATCACTGTGTTCCTCAGACAGAACGCTGTAAATGTTCTATAGATCATAAACCCATTTTACAGCTATTCCCCTAAATTATGAAACTGGTCCTCTTCATTCATTCTATACTTTGGCTCAAACAGAGTGGAAGTTGGAACAACTGGATAAACTGGCTTTAGAAAGACTCTGAAAATAATCAGTGGTTTGTCAGATTATTAATCCTGCACCAGGAATTTGATCTTCCTTGTGGAAATAACAGGGTGGATAACATTGAATAATTTGGAGATTTAGCATGAAGATTGAAATATATGTTTCCGCATCCATTTTAAATATTGTATTATTCTGAAAGTATCAAAAAAAATTTTTAAGGTTTGAAACTTATAAGTTTACATGGAAAATACTTAATATTATTCTAGCAATAAATCACATTTAAAAACTTCTGAAGAGCAGACTATGTTCACAAGATGACCTGGGTCATATTTAGATAAATTAAACCAACCCTCAAAATAAGTATTAAAGAGAAAAGAGATACATCAAAGTATTTTGGAGAACACTTATTTGAAAATAAAAGGATGCTTTACTTTTGCAATATTATGAATTAAAATACATGTAAATAATATCTAGTTTGCTTTTCTGATTTTTGTTAAGCCATTTTTTATTTCATTAACATTGCTTTTTATTTCTACAAAATCATTTGCTCTTCTGATAACAGCACATTAAGGAAATTTTTATCAGTAAAAAATACAACTGTCTTACTCCATATCATTGCCAATACTTGTTATCTTTTGACTTTTGGTCCTAACATCCTAAAAGGTATGAGTTGATAACTCATTGTGGTTTTGTTTGGATTTCCCTGCTTATAACTGATATTGAGCATCTTTTCATGTATGTGTTCACCATTATTTTGTAGTTTCTGATCTCACTTAAATTTAATAGTGTTGAGAAGACAAAATGCATACAAAACAGAAAAGAAATAACTGCTTGGCAAAATGGGTCTTTAGAAAGCAAAGGAGATTTCATGAAGGACATAGAACTTGAAATTAAGCAAGGTCTATACTTTGTATAAAGTGACAGAATGTGGATTTAAGTTTTAAAGAGATACCTTTTGAAAAGTATTCAAATTGGAACGAGAACATTGGAAAAATCTTAGAATAGATTATTGATATAAGATCACCTTATCACCTAATGTTTTTAACTTTTTGGCTAAGTCCTTATTTTTTTCTCTGTGATCAAACCAACCTCATAATTGTAACTTTTTAAGGAAATTCAGTTGATTAAAATTAAAATCTGTTATCAAAATACAATGAAGAATGACAATGAATAAACCCTACAGACTGCCTTTATATCCTTTTTACCATTGTTATAACTATCAGTAATTCCTGTTCTTCTTAAACATGCTTAGTAAGTATACAGTTTTCAACTGTGGGGAGACAGTTGCTAGCTATGATTTCTTTAGTTTTATTAATGATATAATTCAGTTTAGGATTCCAAAGACAAATAACGATTGTCTAGCATAAACACACACTGACTTCAATCAGTTTAGCTCCTCGGTGCACAGGACTCACTCTTCATGGGCCCTTTCTGTCTCTAACCATCTTTCCTTCCAATAGTTCTGAACAACTAGAGATGAAAAATTCCTATTACCTTTGCTCGTACAAATAAGACCTTATGTGATTAACTATATTGACACAGAATGACATAATCATCATCATCAAAAAAAAAATAGGTAAGTATTCCTGGTTTTCTTACCTCACTCGAAGATGTTGGCAGAGGAGGGGCTGGAGTGGACGGGCTGGGGGCGGCAGGCCAGGGGCGGTGCACGGCGCCTCCCACCGCACAATCCCACCGTCGGCGGCCGCTCGGACGCCCCGCCTGCGCTGCCGGAGCCGTCCGCGGAGAGGCGGCCCAGGGCCTCCCCGGGAAGTCCAGGCCGCTGGCGTCCCGGCGCACGTCCTCTTTTACGGCAGAGGCGCCGCTGCACACACGCAGTCACAAAAAGGCCAACGGGACCCGTCCCGACCCGCCCGGAACTCCACCAGGAGGCCGCAAGGGCAACCCACGTCAGCAGAGCCCAGCGCCGCCGGGGGACGGGCAAAGCCGGGCGCAGAGAGGAGTGAGCCTGGGAGCCAGGCCGTGCCCCAGCCCGGGCTGCGAGGGCCTGCCCTGCCCCAGCGTGGCTGTGCCCTCAAAGCACCCTGTGCCGCCCGAGGTGACGACTCTACGGCCCAAGTTTAGTCCGCCGGCACCTCTCGGGCCTGACGTGGACCCCGGAAGGAGCGCGCAGCTGAGGGCTGGTCTCCCCGGGGAGGAGCCTTCTGAGCCAGGGGTGGGGCTTCTGCCTAAATGTGTACCCCTGGGCCTTCATCAGATATGTGAAACTTAAAAAAAAAAAAAAAAAATTGAGCTTTACTCATATTATTTATTCCTGAGTAAATCTTGTTTCTCATGTCTTTATTAATAGGCATGTGTTTTATTTGTAAAAAAAGAACCACAAAAATGCAATGCGTTCCTTTTTTTAAAATCTTTCATAGTGCCAGAATCAAACATGTTCATGATCTTGTAAGTTTTACAACTAACTTTCTAAAGAATTAATGGATTTAAGATAAGAAATAAAGATTAAGTAACTCAACCAAATAAACTAGATTATAGCTTCTTCAAATCAATGCTTCATATTAAGCCCCCAAGAAATAATTTCTGCGTATCCCCTGTGACTTGGTTATTCATAAATTTCTGTCTGGCCCTCAACTATATCCATTTTTTTTCTTAAATTTTTTGCTAGAATTAAGAGTTGATAACTTGATTTGAAGTCACAATACTCATAGAGAAGGAGAGAAACCGCAGAATTCAGTGACTATCAAGGAAGTAGGACTGAGTCTCAAAACTAAGTCAAGTTCTACTATTCTTAATTTGTCTCTTCTTAGTTTGATAATTGCTAGACAGGAATACTCAGTTCCTTTGGTTTGTGCAGAGATGCTAAATAAGAATTAGGTGCCAACAGGGTATGCAGTCATTAGTTTAGGACGATTTGCCACCATTGACATAGAAACATCTGTCTAACACTGATTTAAAACAAATATGCAGCTAGAATCAGTGATTTTATTAATACACTACCTAAAAAAAAGGACGTAGACAGATACATGAAACATTTTGACAAATGAAGAAATTTAGAAGCATATAAATAGCTTACAGGCAGAAGATGGAATGTTTTATATGACCATTACTTAGAACTGATTGAAGATTGATTGTGCAATGCTATAGGAGCTACCATTAAACTTTTAGAATTTGAGTACCTATAAAATTCTTTCACAATAACATTGAGGTAATTTATTTTTCTCACCAAAAAAGTAGAGAAATTTTTATAGGACATAGTACAAATGTAAATCTGAGAAGACTCCCTCATACATCTGCTTTTATGTTTATTTTTTAGTCCTGTGATTTAAGGAGCTTTCATTGTCTTCAGTTTTATTATAAAAGATTTTAATTACTACACTACATAAAACAACGGAGTAAATAAAATTATCTTAGTAAAGAAATGTTTTCTGGGGTGACTGTCAATTAGAGTTGCACAGCCTTAGTCTCCAGTCCATATTTATTAGTAAACTTTGAAACAAAGTGATACTTACATGGCTAATAACACTATAGTGCTGACAAAGGAATTCAGGATTACTCTTTGTATATTAAGAAAACAAGTCTAATATTTTTTCTGCTTCCATGTTTGATACTATAGGAGAAAAATTATATGGATAACATTTTTTTCCCAAATGATTGGGTTTAGTATCTTTTTTCCTGATATTTACAATTATTTATTCTCATATAAATTAAAAGAAAAAAACACCCTAGTTAATATATAGAGAGAAAAACTCAGAATAGATTAAAGACTCAAGATGAAGATGTGAACCCAAAAAACTCCTAGAAAAAAACATAGAGGGAAGCTTCATGACACGGGTCTTGGCATTGACACCAAAAGCATAAGCAAAAAATCTAACACACATATTTTACTGGAATGGACTATTAGTTCCTCTGTTTCCATTATAAAATGGAATATATCCTATGATATTATACGTGTATACGTACAATTACAAAATTGTATGTTAGACCTGTTTCCATTTATTAGCCTCAACACCTAATATGAACTGATTCCTATTTGTGGACTTCCAGAATTAGCATTTTCATGTTGCTACAAAGTAATGGATTTTTTAACAAAAAAAAAATTACTAGCCTCAGGAATAACTTGAGAAGAATTGATAATGGATTTGGATTTCCCACTATTCTAAAGACAATAAGTGCATTGTTATTTATGCTTAGTGTGTGCATAAGGGGAGGGGGTTATCCTTTTGCTTGCAGTAGCACCACAGTCACTGTAATTTTCATCAACATTTAATTGGTTTGAGGTACAAATTGAAGGTAAAGTATTAAGATGCACAATGGATATGATCCTTATTTGATAAAGATGTAATAATTACAAGGATTTTACATGGGCTCTTTGTACTGATGCCACTGAGGTCCTTGTAATACGAAAATTATAGGTTACTGTAAAACTTGAAGCATGGTGTGATAGGCAGAGGTCCCTTGTGAGATCTTTGATGGAGGCACATTTCTTGCACCCACATTGAAAATTATCATGTAAATTTGGGCTATGATGTGAGTTTGAGAGGGCAGAATGGAAAAGGAAAAAACATGTTCACTTTTAACAGGTCTACTTTGACAAAGTTAGGTCCTGAGAGACACAGTAGAACCCGAAAATATGATGAACTTAAGAAATATAACCTCCAAATTTCCTTGATACCTCAATATATCTCTTCCTTATCACCTGGATATTGTGATTTGCAATAAAATATATATTTGATTTTCAGCCATATTTCTGGCACAACACACCTAAAACTCTTGGAATTTCCTAAAAGATGAAAATGATAAAGGTGTCCTTTGTCATATAAATGAGGTGAATTTTGGAAAGCAACTAAGGATGGGGGCTCTTGCCAGTGGAACCAACCATGTGATTAGAGGTTGGAACTTTCAGGGGGGAAAAACAGGTGGGGGTCAACTCCAACCACCAGTATCAAATGATGTAATTAATCATGCCTACATAATGAAGTCGCCGAACCCAAGAGGATGGAGTTGAAGAGCTTCTGAGTCGGTGAACACGGAGATTCAGAGAAAATGGTATGCTCGCAAAGGTCGTGGAAGCTCTGCACATGTTCCCCCGATTTTGCCCCATTCATGTCTTCTTAGTTTATCCTTTTATAGTAACCAGTAATGCCGTAACTGAAAAGTTTCTGTGGGCCACTCTAACAAATTAACTGAATCCAAGAAGACAGGTCATTGGAACCTCCAATCTATAGCCACTTGGTTAAGAGTACAGGTGACAACCTGGAATTATGATTGGCATCTGAAGTGGGAGGCAGTTGTCCAAGACTGAGCATTTAGCCTGTGGCATCTAATGCTGTCTCAAGGTTCGAGTGCTAGCTAATGCTATCTCCAGATAACATTCAAATTGAGTTAAATTGTAAGACACCCAGCTGGCATCACAGAGAATTGCTTGGTAGTATGGTGGAAAACCTTCAACACTGGTGCTCAGTGAAGAATCCTACACCAAATCTCTATCTTTCTACCCAACTCATTTGTCATTCATAAGTCAGTACAGGCCCATACCATGGGCTATCCACACAAAGTGGTAACCAAGAGTATTTCCTAAAGTTATGCCCACTTAGATAGTTCCCCTTCATTACTCCCCTTTATGGCCATCTGTAATTGGAGCTGTAATTCTTTTAGCAGTTTACTTTAAGCTAAGGCTAACAATTTGCACAGGGCAGTTGGAAACTGTTCCCAGGTTTTATTATTGTATAATAAACTGTCTGTAAGAGAGTATACATATGACCATATATGTATATTGAGAAAGAGGAGTAGATGCATTGGCATTGTGAGCCTCCTGCATACAGAATCTACTCATGCTTTTTGGACTTGTTTGTGTTTGATCCCATATGTAAAACTACAGTTTAATGAATCACTGATAGCATGCTCAATCTTATGGCTTACTGGGCTCTTGAAGGGGAACTCAGTTTACATATTTTTAGGTGTCCTATAGCCAAGCATTTTGTTTGTTTTTGCCCATAGCCCAGTAAAATTCAGCCACTGCTCTTCTAAAGAAAAGTGGTTAGCAACAATAGACTTCATGATTTTGTTTCAAAATCTAAAGTTGTCTGCTGAATATTTTTTTCTAATTATGACCTAGTAAGCACTATTGGAACTGATGTATCATAAGACCCAGACATTGATGAGAGAAATGAAAGAAAAGGAAAATAAATGGCAAGATATTCATGCTCATGGATTAAAAGATTTAATATTGCTAAAATGTCCATACTACCCAAAGTGATCTACAGATTCAGTGCAATCTCTATCTAAATCCCAATGGCATTTTTCACAGAAATAGTAAAAAAAAATTTAAAATTCATGTAGAACCACTAAGGACAGTGGTTAATGACAAGGGTGCCAGGAATATACAATGGCAAAATATAGTCCCTACATCAAATAGTATTGGGATACCTGGATATCCATATGTAAAAGAATGAACTTAAACCCTTTTCTTATGCTATTACAAAAATCACCTGAAAATGGGTTAAAGACTTAAGACCTGAAGCTGTAAAACCCCTAGAAGAAAACATAACAGGAAAACTTTATGACATTGATCTTGGCAATGCTTTCTTGGATATGAACCAAAAGCATAGTGAACAAAATTAAAAATAGGTAAGTGAGATTGTATTAATCTAAAAAAAAAAATCTTCACAGCAAAAGAAACAAGCCGTAAAGTCAAAAGGTAACCTATGGAATGGGAGAAAATATTTTCAAACTATCTATCTAATGTGGAGTTAATATCCAAAATATATAATGAACTCCTATAACTCAATAGCAAAATAAAAACAACACAACTCAATAAAAAAAAAATAGAAATGGCCAATAGGTATATGAAAAGGTACTCAACATCACTAATCATCAGGGAAATGCAGTCCAAAATCACAGTGACATACCACCTTGTACTTGAAGGTGCCTGTTATCAGATACAAAAGAAACAAAAAGTAAGTGTTAGCCAGGATATGGAGAAATTGTTGAGGAACCCTTATAAACTCTTGGTGGGAGGGTAGAATTGTGCTACCACTATGGAAAACATTATAGATGTTCCTCAAAAAATTAAGAGCAGAACTATCAGTCACAGAAAGATACTACAATACTATCAAGTATAGGCAGGATATTGTACAGTAGATACACAGAGCTTATTCATCTTACAAAATTGAAACTTTATAGTAACTGAATAGCAACTACCCATTACCTCTTCCCTCAGCTCCAGGCAACCACCATTCATCTCTCTGCTTATAAGAGTTTTACTATTTTGTGTATTTCATATAATGGAATCATTCAGTGTCTGTCTTTCTATGACTGGCTTATTTCACTTAGCACAATGTCCTCCAGGTTCATCCATGTTGTCACATACTGCAGGATTGCCTTCCTTTTAAAGGCTGGATAAAAATCCATTGTACATACCACATTTTATCCTTTCACCCCTCAGTGGACATTTAGATAGTTTCTACATTTTGGTTACTGTGAATAATGCTGCAATGAACATGGGTGTGCAAAAACCTCTTCAAGATCCTGATTTCAATTATTTTGGATAAATACCCAGAAGTATAATTGTTGGATCATATGGTAGTTCTATTTTTAATTTTTGATGAACTTCCATAATATTTTCCACAGTGGCTGCATTATTCTACACATGACTTGCAGAGCTTTTATAGAATACAAATCACACACTCATAGAGCTATAGGGGCTCTTCACGATACAAATTAGTAGAAGAAAAAAATACCAGGAAATTGTGGTGCATTGTGTAAACAGGCAACTGCTGCTCTCTGCTCAAGGGCACTGTTACTCTCCAGGAATAAGAGTCCATTTTTCCCAAATATTCTGATTTTGGAAAGAAACAAATGCACATTTTTTATGTGAAATGGCTAGATTTTAGTGCTGTTAAATTTACTTTTGTAAAGGACTGAAGGCCAAACAGATTACAAGTAGAGTGCTAGTCTGGCTCCATTCACTGGCAACCAGCAGCCACAGAACAAATGAGGATGCTTGTTGCCCTCCATGCCATTACTAAAAGTATAATAAAGACATTACAACCATCTACAAAGTGATAAGATCATTAGCTAATATATTTAAACAGAATGATAGGAATTGCAGTGTTATCTCAATAAGATAGGATGCTCTTGTTAAGGATCTCACCATGTAATGGTAGGGATTTAACAATGGTGCAGAGCTATAAATACAAAGTCACAAAGCTTGACTCTGAATTTCTCCTACATTCAAGTAATCTTTCAGTTTTCCTGAATGGTAATCTCTGGGGGAATTTAAAATAAAGGAATACTTAATATTTATTTTTTTACAATTTATTTTATTTTAGTATCATTAACCTACAATTACATGAGCAATATTGTGATGATTAAACTACCCCCTTCATCAGGTCCCCCCCACCAACCCTATTACAGTCACTGTCCATCAGTGTAGTGAGATGAGAATCACTACTTGTCTTCTCTGAGCTGTACAGTCCCCCCCGTGCCCCCCCACCCTATGTCTGCCAATCGTAATGCCCCTTTTACCCTCTTATCCCTCCCTTCCCGCCCTTCTTCCCCAGTCCCTTTCCCTTTGGTAACTATTAGTCCTTTCTTGGGTTCTGTGAGTCTGCTGCTGTTTTGTTCCTTCAGTTTTTTTTTTTTCTGTTCTTATACTCCACATATGAGTGAGATCATTTGGTACTTGTCTTTTTCAGCCTGGCTTATTTCACTGAGCATAATACCCTCCAGCTCCATCCATGTTGTTGCAAATGGTAGGATTTGTTTTTTTCTTATGGCTGAATAATATTCCATTGTGTATATGTACCACATCTTCTTAATCCATTCATCTACTGATGGGCACTTAGGTTGCTTCCATTTCTTGGCTATTGTAAATAGTGCTGCAATAAACATAGGGGTGCATCTGTCTTTTTGAAACTGGGCTGCTGCATTCTTGGGGTAAATTCCTAGGAGTGGGATTCCTGGGTCAAATGGTATTTCTATTTTGAGTGTTTTGAGGAACCTCCATACTGCTTTCCACAATGGTTGAACTAATTTGCATTCCCACCAGCAATGTAGGAGGGTTCCCCTCTCTCCACATCCTCGCCAACATTTGTTGTTGTTTGTGTTTTGGATGTTGGCCATCCTTACTGGTGTGAGGTGATATCTCATTGTGGTTTTAATCTGCATTTCTCTGATGATGAAGAAATTCAGATGGCCAACAGGCACATGAAAAAATCATCAGAGAATACTTAATATTTTTTAAAGAATTATTAAGACAATACTTTTTAAATTAAAAATCTTTCATTTATGAAAATGAGCATGATAGTGTAACATGTTTTTAAAAGTATTCAAAAAACTCTATATAACTTTTTAAATGCTCAATTCCTGCTTTTTCTTTTGTGTGTGTGTGCATGTGTGTGTATGTGCGTGTGTGTTTAAGGTCATTCTACGTGCTGGAAATAAGAAAAGTATGGACATAGTAGTCAAAACACTAAAAAAAATTTGTTGTTGTTTCTTAGCTCTCTTTTGGATTTTTCACTTGCCCCTTGTTATAACATTACAGTTGTAGGGAACTATTTGTGAGTTTGCTCATGTCAGTCCTGTCTGGTCTGAAGTTCGGGAAGGGCAGGGACTTTGTCTTGCTCAACACCTCCTCTCCCCAGTGAAGTATCCCTAGGCTGCAGCATGGGGCCTGGACCTGTATTTACTGAATGGGTAGGTTTATTTTCTTTGTTCTCTGGCTTTCTCTGCAGGCCAGTCTGTCTGGCTTGCACCTGTTTTTCTGGCTCTGTCTGGTGTCTTTGGCTGTGTACCTCCATTTTTCTAGAATATTATGTGTCCTTTTTGGGGGTGAGTGGGAGTGCCTTTTGGGCATGTTTATCTCACTGTCTCCTTCTCTATGGGTCTCTGTAACAGTCTGTTAGAGTACATGTGGAGCCCACCCTGTCGCTCACTGTGTGTGTGCCTTTGTCCCACTAGCTCCTTGGCTCTTGTCTGCCTCTCTCTGTAAGCTTCCTTTCTTGACTCTCTTGGCCTCTCTATAAGGTGTATTTTGGCTATTTCAGTTGGCAGTTCTCCCAGTCACTAGATGGGATGCTCTCTGTCTCCCCATGCCCCTTGCTTCCCCGCCACCCAGCAGAGTGGCAGATCAGCTCCTGCACCCCACAACAGGCCAGCTGGGTTTGCACAGGTACTTGCACACAACGCACAGTAGCCCTACTTGCACATGTTGATGAGCATGCAAAGCAACAGTGCCCTCGATCAGCAGAAAGGCACTAGGTACTTGGGGCTCTTGATGAAGACTGCCAGCTGCTGCTGGCCCACACACTGAAGAAGTGGCTGAACTCTGCCTAGGAAAAGAAGGCCCGCTTCCGCACCTCCTGGCCCTTCTGTGCCTCCTGGCCCACCGTGCCTGCACAGGGTGGGGCTCCCAGATGTGTCTGCAATATGCAGCTGTTGCCCTTTGCCCATATGTGAGCCTGATGGGCCGTTACATCCAGCTGTGGCCTCTGCATCCCAGAGATTCTCCCATATCCAGGTGCCCACCCCACATCCGATGTGTACTCTTTGCCTGCAGGTGTGTGCCCCATTCACTTGTGGCCAGTTCTCAGAAGCGTAACCAATATTCATCTGTGGGCCCTCCTGCCCAGATGCACCCCCCAGTCCAGCTGTGAGCCCTCCTGTCATCTACAGCTATCATACACCCCAGATGTGCGTCCTCATCTTAGACATGACCTCTACTCCTCAGATGGACTTCATCCCCCCACTTGCTGCCCACATCCAGCTGCACCTCCCCACTCGTGCAGTCCCCCGGCCAGTCTGGCCTCCCCAACTCCTCCCAGCCCCATATCACAAAAACACAAAAATTCTGATGGTCAAATAATTATTTGGAAAATGCAGTCTCTGAGATGTAAAAATGTTCCTTACGTACTTCAGACTTTTCTCTCTTTGATTCTCAGTTAGCTGCTTTGATGTAGCCGGAGCTTAAGCTCCACTCAAAAAAGAATTATGTTTAGATTGAGATCATAATGGAGTGATCATATTCTGTATATTACTTTATAATTCCAACAGTTTTTTTATATCACACAGATAAAATACTTTGAATTTTTTTCCTATTGACTCAATAGCTTGATTCTAAACCTATTGTTCATTGCATGTCTTGTCTTTATTCTCAGGCTTATAATGAGAAGTGGTTATATCGACTGAGATTTTACTCTGTTAGAGTAGCTATGAACCCTACATTTTATTGTAATTTTTATCAAATCTTCTAAAGTATAGCTATATAAATACTAAACGTGACTATTGGCATTTAAAATTCTATACCCATGTGTTTCTAGACATATGGAACAGTGAAATATAGGGTGATAATACAATAGGAGAACCTTAGTACCTTTTTAAATACTTGAGATATTAGCTTATACTGATTTGACAAAGGTTTATATATTTGAGACATATGAGAAAATATTTAATTTTATAAGAAGAATGTACTCTTCACGAAACATAAACATAGACTAAATAGTAGTAAAGTATACTAGTAAACCATTATAGTAAAAATTTAAAATTATGGTTGCAATTTGATTATGTAATTCAAAGTATGTCTAGCAAACAATGAAGTATATTATATTATTTCTATAACTGATCCCTCTTTTAAAAATTGCAAATCATTTGTATAATATAGCATTCAACATGACTGTTGACTTTGAGCTCAGAAACCCAGCTGAAATTAGCTTGGGCAGAAAAAGGGAATTCATCGATCATATAGGCTTGTACTATGGCAAGGTTCTATCTGATCCACACATGGAATGACAGCAGAAATTTCTCTCTCCTCTCTCTTTCCCTACCTTTTTCTGAATGTTCGTTTCAATCTCAGCCAGATTTTGTCTTTAGCCACTGACAACTCTTGAGGTGTTAATCTAACAGTTCAGCAGAGTTAAATGAAATATTTTTTTTCTCTAAGCTTTAATTTAATGAAAAAGAAAATTCCTAAGGATACTGTAGTAATTGATATGAGTCACCAACTGGTAGGTGAAATTTATGAATTACCAGGCTATATATTCTACCCATCTTATATTTGGTGATACTTCAGGTATGAAATTTATTATCTCCAGAAGTCCCACTGTTGTCAAGCATAAAATGCCTGTCTCAATGAGATGGACCACAGTATTTCCCCTCTCAAGAATAAATGACCTAATATGCTAACCACACTGTCCACTTCCACACATCGATCTATAGTTTCAGAAACCACTATTAAAGCATATTTGAAAGAAAATAATGTCTCCAGGCTCCTACTGAGTAATCAGAAATACTTTGTTAAAATGAATACAGATTGGATTGTAGTGTCTGATATTTTTTTCAGCTGTGGCTGTATCAAAAAGCATTGAATACATTTTGAATCTATGGAAAATATAGAAATCATCACACTCTGTTCATTAGTTCAGATTTAAGTGTGAACCATGAAGTGTGAACCATGGAGCAATCTTCTTCTAATCTCTCTTCATCACAAGTAACATTCAATCCATAACCAAGTTCCATGAATTGTGCCTCCTTAATTTCTTCCTAATGTAGCTAATATATTTTTCAATTTTTTTTGCAACAACCACCCTTATTTTTAGATGAATTTAATAGATATCTAATGAGTCTTCCTATATCCCATTCAAATTAGTCTTCATGTTGCTACTAAATGATTTTTGCTACTAAATGATTTTACCAAGATAGCACATTAATATCCCTTCTTGAAATTATACCATTTACTAATCATGACCAAATTAATACTCTAAGCATAGTTTTCTGAGCCCCAGGTGCATGTACTTTACTTCTAACATTTCTCTCCTTTAGGTATTACTTTGGCATTTCTAGGTCAACATGAGTTTACAATAAAAGACAATTTTTAGCAGATGTCTTTCCTTTACAATAATTTTTGGGCATGTATAATTTTCTAAGTCTTTCAAATAACATAATGGCAGTTATTTAGTCCCATTGCGTAGGACCCTGTCAATTTCAACTTTTCAATAATAAATTAGCAAATATAGATTAGTTGTGTGAGTGTATGTATAATGTTCATATAAGCATCAATATTAAAGTAGTGGAATGAAAAATTATTAGTTATGATAAAAATGATTAGAGATGCTTCTGTCCTCTAAAGATGACACATAGTTTTATATCAGTGGGAAAATAAATATGGTTCTTGCTCACTTCCATCTATAAGAACCTGAGAAGGGAGACGGGAAAGATTTGTATTTCCAAATTTTGCAAGTTCTTTTAGGTATGAAGTGATGAGACACTGATTAATTGATTTTGTTCAGCAAATCCTATTAAAAACCTCTTCTGTATGCAAAAGTAACCCAGAGCTGAGGAGTAAGGGGGGAGTTTAATTCATCTATATGATGGAATAAAGATAGCAGCTGGAGCCACAAATGGTTGGAGAAGTAGAGACAGATTAATCTTGTTCAATGGCAGAGCCATGTCAGGAGGTAGAACTCTAGGGGAATGGACAGTGAGAACTTCCCAGTGGCTAGATGGCTGAAATACTATATAATTGTTTCTGTTTTTAAGGACTTCATTATAGAAAAACATGTACACATCTGGATATTGCCCCAAACCTTCAATAGAAACTGACACCTACACATAAACGCTTTTTGTGAATACTGTGTGAGAAAACTCAGTTAAAAAGAGCTATGTTCTTCGACTGGCTTTAGGTAGTTAGCTCAGATAGTTCAGTTTAATATTACCAGAAAATTGCTAATTAAAAAACAGCCACAGAATCTTAGTGGCATACAGAAATAAATATTTGCTTCTCATGTATAAGCATTTGTTAGCAGATCCAGACTTAACCTGGTTGTCTTCTAAATATTTCTCATCCTTCTGGATTAGTGAACTAGCTAGACATATCCTTTTGCCAGGAATGGCAAAAATGCAAGAGAATAAGATAGAGCATGCAATAATTCTTAAGGAACAGGAATGAAACTACACCTTAAGGCTTACCATCACTTTCATTTCCTCACATTTTACTGGTCAAAGCAAGTGAAAAGTCTGAGCCAGATTCAATGGATGGGAAAAATATCTCCTTCATTTTAGAAAAAACTACAGGCATATGGCATAGAGAAATGGACACTGGAGAGAAAGATTATATAAACTGTTTCATACTCATGCCTTTTGCCCCTACATTGGAGTGAAATACAGTATGTGTTGACCCACCTTCTTTGTCTCCCCTAGAATCATGGCAGAAGCACCAGGCTTCACAGCAAATATAGTAGAGGAATCCAGACATTTGTTCTCATCAGAGATGAGAGTGACTAGTAAAACCATTCTGTGTTACATTTGGGGATAGGTCTGAAGTGCGTACGAGTTCATGTGCAGCATGATCTGTATCTTGAACCAATAACTGAATAATTGAAGCAATCATATTTGCATCTTCACTGTGTCTATTTTTAAAGAAATGGTACAGGTTATTAATGTGATTTACTTTTTAACATTACCTTGTATTCAGAGGTAACTGTTGGAAACCATTTTGAGACTGAGAGTGCATTTTCAATCTTTACAGTTTAAACAGAAAACAAGTATCAGCAATATTCTGTACATTATTATTAATAAGAGTGTATATGTTCCAGTATTTTCTTGATGCAGCAGCCAATGGAATGGACTATGAATTATTACATAAACCAACATAAATATGCTTGGATATATCAGAAATTGCAGTCTTGTCTTAACTAAGACTGATTCTGAAAGAAAGAGGTCTCATGTTGGGGCATTTTGGCATAAATGAGCTGATACCCAAAAGAATTGTTGAGGATATCTTCAAGAAGTGCCAGAGATTGAATTGGAATTAAAGATTTAAAATAGTAGGTGGTTTACCAAAAAGACACGTTGAAAAAGTATGAAAAGAGTCAAGTGCAGAGAAATACAGTATTGTTTTGAGGTCTCTGAGGCCCTCTCTAAAAATCATCAACAATTAACAATTTCAAGTGTGTCAGAATGTGTAACCATAAGTTACCAGAGTAAGTGAATTAGATAATAGCACTTAGATATGTATGAACTTATAGATGGAGTAAAGGGAATTCAGATTTCAGATTCTAAATTTTTAAGCACCAAAAAAGGAGCAGATACTGCGTCATGCATATTAATATCACGAGTTAAGCAAAAGAGAATAGAGATGGGTACTATTAAATGGAGAAGGGAAAGACAGGATGGATCTAAGGTAACGCAAAAGCTCTCTGGAGTGTCCTTTTGGGAAAAACATAATGAGAGAGTTTTCTTTCTCTAAGTCCAGTTAATTGAGGAAAAATAGAGCAAGTCAGCAATGGCTACTCTCTTCAAGGAGCAACACAGGAATGCAATATTCTGCAAGTTTCAGCTCAGATTAGGAGAGCACATGAAGGATGACTCATCCATGGAAGGTAGTGCCCTCAGATCTCGGGGAACAGGCAGTCTACTGACATCTAGATAGAGGTCTGTACAAACCAGGCATAGTGTTATTTAGTTTCCCAATATTTCAGGATTTTTCAGGTATACATGTCTATTACTGGTTTCTAAGTCAGTACCAGTGTGAGATGTGAATAGACTGTATACCTAGAACATTTTGAAATTTAGTACACTTATTTTATTGCCCAGATTACGAGTCCACAAACTTAAATTTTGAGGTAAATTGGGGGGCGGATCATCTTGAATTGTGTAATTTTTACATCTCTCTCTAAATTATATGACCCAAATAGTGAGAACTTATATGAGAGTCAAATGTTTTATTTTATGCCATAATCTCCATTAATTAAATTAGTAACTTAAATTCTTTCATCTCAAAACTGTCCATGGAAATAACATTACATGTTTTCATAATTCTTCTAATACATGCATTATTCCCATCCATAAACACACTATATAAATATTTTTCCTAAATAGTGAACTCTGAGGGAAAATAAAGCCTTTCTATAAGTAGAAATCCTCCCTAATAATATTCCTTTTCATTTAAGGCACTTGCAGCCACTGAAGTCCTCTATATACATTTTAGGGGATTTTTCTAAATGCCAGTAAGCAACAGGAGAAAAATTCCTGTCAAAGAAGATACTTCAGGCAGATTAGTACAATCTTATTCACCTCAACTGCTACCATGCTGGCCCTACTGCAACAGACTCCTGCTTGATCTGCCTGTTTATGTTCTGGGACCTACAACGGCTGTGCACAGCAGTCAGAGTGGTCTATTAACAATGCAAATTATATTATGTTATCCTCCTGCTTTAAACCCTCCAATGGCTTCCTTTGCACTCGGTAAAAGACAAACTATCCTGATCACAAAATCTAAAAAGCCAGTTTAAGTCATTCTAGATCCAGATATCCCATTTTACTATCCTCACTGACTTTACCATGATCTGAACATATTTACTTATGTCCCTATGTATTTTGTATACTTATACATTTTTATGCTCTGCACGAGAATGTATCACTTTGTCTGACTTATTTCTGTATCCTGTGCACTCACTACTAACACATAGTACAATTTGATTTATATATACTGAAAGAATGAATAAATGGTGGATGGACATATCAGGAGAACAAGCACACTGGGAAATGGAGAGAATTTAGTAAAGGGATTTGACTTAAGACATTACCTCACAAAATTGCATTTCTACTGTCTTGAGGTTATTACTGGGATTAAATTTGCATTTTCTCTATAAACATAAAACTCATTATTAGAGATTAGATGATTTTTTTAGATTAGTTTCAGTAATTAGATAGTCTACACTAGATTATATAATTAGATTATATACTATACATATATATTATAAATTTTTATATACATGATTCATTTCATAATCTGCCATTTTACAATCGTTACCAGCAAGTAAAAATGCACCCAAGTTTTGAAAATCACAAATCCTTTGGAATAAAAGTAGGAAACTGTCAGCTGACTCTATGGTATTCAATTTATAATGCTAGCTATTATTACTCAGCCAGTATTTCTATAATACTTGATAAAATATAACCCCTAAGTATTAAAGAATGAACAAACAAAAAGATGTATTATTTCTGACAACAACTTTTAAGCATCCTACTATATAAAATTTATAAACATAATGGGGATTGTTTATCATTTAGGTGGTTATCATATATTACAAAAGTGAGTGTATTTAATCTTAAAGTTTTAGGTGTCAGTAGTATATGGAGAATGGTCTAATCCACGGTCTTCAATAAAGTTGTATATGCAAAATGCAGTCACCTATGTTCTGCAAAAGACAGCTAAAAGCTATCCTTTAAAAATAAAATAATACAGTTGCTTCCTATGTGTTTAGATTTAAAAAATACTTAGAAAAATTTAATCTTGCAATACTCTGCCCAATTTTACCCCCTTAAATTTTTGTTTGCTGCTAAACTTTTTGTGAGAAATTTACTCATAAATGTACATACACATGCAAACATATGTGTACAGACATGTACCTCTCTGATAGACCCAATGGCATTTTATTTCAATTTTTGTATTTACTTTATTGAGGTATAATTGATATATGACATTCTATTAGTTTCCAAAGGTGATTATTTTACATGCCTGTTCTTTTCAGTGTTTCATTAAGCCCCTAACCCATTAATTCCAAGGCTACCCTGTAATTCAGGCTGACCATTCAGTGTGCATCACTGGATCCTCCTCAGAGTCACCCTTTGCTTTGTTGGTTAAACAGTGCCTAACAGACTGTTTCTTTTTAACTTATGAAGCTTCTGGCTCAGTAGATGGTTAAAATGAATGATATAAACCAAATGTCTTCTTTCATGAAGAGTCACATATTTACAGTACTTCTAAAAGTTCCAAGTTTAACTGTGAGCCTGAATTTCAATATTTTGGAACCTAAAATGCTTAATTTTGATTGTTCACAGTGTTTCAGTTTAACAGCCAGATGCTTTTCTTTACCTCCTCTGCAAAGCAGATTTTTTTTGAAGGCTGAGAAGTCTTGAAGGACCTCGCATCTTCTTCAAAAGAGAAGACATTTTGAACTGTAAACTGTTATACTGTTAAGTGAAACTTTAAGATTGCCTTGTGAACTGCCACATTTTTATATAGGCTTTACTTTATTTTCCATGGTGTACAGTAAGTAAAATATTTTCTTAAATCAAAGCTAAAGAGAAGTCAAGTTGGTATTATAATGCATATTATACAAAAGACAATCTGAACTGGATGCAGTACCAGCATGATGCAATAAAATAAATGGATATTAGTCCCATCCAACAAACTTTTATATATATATATATATATAATGGCTATTTATGAAAATGTATCTGACAATGTTCTAGACCTCAAAAAGCTTATGATTTATTTAGAGATGCAGAAATGAAATTGCTAATGAAAATAATAGTAATGTTGGCATGAATCTAATAATATAAAACCAGATAGACCATCAGATAGGAATTCATTTCAACATTGATTTTGAAAAAAACATCACAGAAGAAGGATCATTTGAATTAAAGCCTGAAGGATGACAAAGTAGAAAAAACCCACAGAAGAAGGTGTCTAATTTAAATGATAAAGTCAAATACATGGTTAGTTTCATATTTTTGAAGATTTTAAATCTGATACTAAGATATTTTGACTGGCTCTTCTTTTTCTTATAATTCTTTCCTTAGAGGAAAGCCTTTTGAGAGATCATGATTAAAGTTTTCTGGAGCTACCCCTAGTTGCAGTGTGGAGGACTGATTGGAAAGGAAAAGGGGTTGGTTAAAAGAGAACAATTAGAATGTTTTTAGAAATCGTGGGGCTATCTTTTGAACTAATTCCAAATAATTTATTTATTAATACAATTACATTTGTACCCTGATTATTCAGCATGGAGCACCAAAATAATGTGCCTATAAATCTTAGAGTATGTAAAATGCAATAAAGAATGCCAATAGTGTTTATATTCAGTTACAGGGATTATGTTGTCACTTATATTAATAGTTGCTTTGATTGCAAGTGACAGACATGTAAATCTAACTAACCGAGAGGCAAACAAAATATGCATTGGTCATCTACCGACGGCAGGAAGAACTGGCGTAAGTTTAGCCTTAGAAATGGTAGAATCAGGTGCTTGAATACCACCAAGGCTTTTTTCCATTTCTCTTTTCTGCTTCCTTTTTACATTTTGTTTTTTATCACCTCAGATTTTCCGCAAGGCTGAAACTATAGTCATTAGGTGGATAGTTTAATAAAATCATAGTTTAAAGTCAATGAGAAAAAAGTGTATCATCACATTTTATTTCAAATACATGTAGAGTGATCAACTAGGCATAAAGCACAGTCACCGAGACTAGAGGGATATAGTTAACGTATAAGGATGGCAGCTGTCCTCTGGATCACATATGTAAAGCAACACAAGGCAGTATGTCCATAAATGACAGTGCATTCATTTTACATTGGTACTGTCACTGAGTTTCAAGGTTTTATTTAAGAAGTTTTTTTTATGTATACCTTAGCTTATTTAAGAAAGGAAATTCTTCATTTTTGAAAAACAGAGAGCCAGGGTAGAGAAAATCTTTTCCACTAAAAGTATGGAGAGATGCCTAGTAAAAGAGAGCAGCACCCATCATGGCCACCCAAACACTCTTAATTCCTAGCTGTACTTCCACGAAGGAAAGGTGCCCAAAGAGAAGAGGCGTCAGAAGAGAAAAGAGGACGTGAGAACCCAAGTACACTCACACACGCTTCCTGCTGACTACTGACCGGAGAGAGGCTCCAGAATTATGCCTACCGAGAAACTGAAGATAAGACCTGGGAGCCCTGAAAAGAGCTGGAATTGAAACACCAGCATAAAGTCAGTTATACTAAAAGAAATATTATCTCAGCAAAAAGAGTGAAAGATTTCATCCACAAATCATTATTGATAAGGAAGTTTATATCTGCTCTGTTACTTTTTGGGGAAAATTTTTTTTACTTGAACAATTAACACTCCTGGTACTTAGACTATTCCCAGTATGCAGTGAACAAAGAAAACCTCTTAAAAACAACCGGAGAGAGGAAAACAGAAAATAGATTTGCCACAAGAACAAATAACAGATTACCAGTAGATATCAGAAGCAACAATACATGTCAGTGTAACTCTACCTTTAAAATGCTGAAGGGAAGTAATTGCTAAAATATTATTTAAGAGTAAGGAAAAAATAAATGTATTTTCATATAAGTGTGGAAAATCCCTTCCCTCTGTTTCTTTCTTACACTTCCTTGGCATCTATTGGAAACAGTAAGAGCAACTGATTATAACACCTTCAATCACAGTTTAAGTTTTATACATTGCTAAAGAGGAAATCCATCATTTTGTGAGATGCTAATAAAGCAATATTGGACAGAAATTATATTACACCTATGCATATCTTACAGCAAAAAAGTAAAAGTAAAAAAAGCTTTTTAAGATTAACCAAGTACACTTGAAATGGTTGCAAGGAAGTATCCCCCAAAATGTACATAAATCAGAGAACTAAATTTCAAAGTAACAACTCAACCAACAGATTTAACCTAAAGCAGGGATGTATAAAGGATGAAAACTGGAAAGATAGGTTAAGAAAAGAGAAAAGAAAACCCAAGGAAAATCAAGACTGAGCTAGGGGACATAATTACAGAGAAAATAACAGTTGAAAATATATGGTGATTATTATTGACTTAGTGCCATGATTAATGCAAAATAAAAATGCGTTGATAATTTTGTAGAAAATTACATATATTGGAATAGTTCATTCGAGAAGAAATAGTGTACTTAACATATTGGAAATATTAGTTTAAAATGGGCAGATGCACAATTTTGGAGGTTATAGATAGGTTTATAGCATAAATTGTGGTGATGAAGTCACAAGTATATATTTACATTTAAATCCATCAAGTCGAATACACTAATTTTGTACAACTTTTTGGATGTGAAACAAAAAAGAAAATGTCTTCCACTCCAAAACAAAAAGCACACACAAATTGTGGTTTATTTGTGCAAGTAGCCACACACATGCACACACACACATGGCTCAGATTATTTCAAATAAGTATTCTAAAAAAAAATTCCAGAAAGGGGTATTTTCCATTACTTTAGGAAAGAGGAGGGCTCTCTGAATCATTTTATGAAACTGGAATGAATTCTTCACAAATTAAATGCGGAAAGCACCAGTAAGGAAAATCATAGGTGAATATCACAGTAAAATATTAACCAACAAAATCTACGGTGGTATACCATAAACAAATTATGTTCATCCCAGAAATGTAAGGTTTCTAGATAAAAGTATGCATAAAAGTAATTTATAACATTCACAGATTAAAACAGAAGATCTTAAAATAAGTTTAACAGATGCTAAAAATGAATTTTATAAGACGCCACATATATGTAATGAAATATCTTAGCAGCCCAGTAATAGAGGAGGTCTGTTTCAGCCTGATAAAGTATGTCTACTAAAGAAATTATTGAAAATAATATAGAACTGTTATATTAAAATTAGGAAACAGACAAATGCTTGCAATTTTAATTCAACCGGGAAAATTCTAGTGAGACAAATTATACAAAATAAATTGTATTAGGGTTTAGAAAGGAAGAAATAAATCTCCATTATTTTCACAATATTTAACTTACTAAGAAATAACATGCTTAAAAAATTGATATGATGTGAGAGTTCAGATAATTTCTATACATGTTTGTGTGGGTGTGTGGATCAATAGCATTCTTATAAATTAGCAGTGAGCATCTAGAACACGTAATTTAAGGATAACTATTTCAGGAAGCAGCAAAACTGTGAAGAGTCTAGGAATAAATCTACGAAAACTGTGAGAATTTTACTCATAAAATGTATTAAACTTTATTGATACTAATGCCTATGGAACAAGTTCCTCTACTAACATATGAATATTACATATTTTGTATGAATGGGATAGATTTTGAGAATAACAAAAAACACAAAAGGATATATGCATGAAGCAACAAAACATTTTATGGCTAAATACATATATAATTTAGCACAGATACACACTTGGTAATCACGAGCATCTACGTTAGGATAAAATAATTTCCTCTGGATAAGGAAGGAGGCAAAAGGAAGTTGGTCTGAATTTAGTTATAAATGTAATGGTATTTCATTCAGTAGGACAAATACTTTTTTCTCAGTATCTGATGACAGATACCCCATTATTTCATGATTTCTATTTTTGCTAATGTGAAATCATCTGCTGGTCTAATTTTCTTTGTTGAAACTTTCATCAGTAACATACAATTTATCTTGACTCTTTTTGGGTCTTTTTTTTTTTGCATACATATTACTATGTGTTTTCATTTGAATTATATTTTATTTACCCTTCTTAGATGTGTTATACTTCATTATGTAAAGATTCTTGTTTCTCATCAATTCTAAGAAATTTGTAGTTGTTATCCTCTGCACATTGTCTCCCTCATCTATTCTTATTTTATGGAAGTCATATTAAATGTAACTGTATTATGTTCGCTTATTTTCACTTCTTTCTTTGTTAATGGTACCCAGAAATTTATTTATTTCTTAATATCTGCACATCAAAGCATATGTTTATTGAATTTTTTTAGTCACTTTTCTTGGGAGAGTTTTTATGTCACTAGACCACCATTTTAGCAAAAATACTATTCAAAATGTTATTATGTTCACATCAATTTTTGAGTGAGAAAATAGATATTTTTCATAAGAGATGAATATTTTATTACTTTTACATGCTTTTGTTATATATTGTGCTGTCCGAGTAGAAGTAATGTAAATTTAATCAAAATAATTCCTTTTTTTAAATAATTTATTTTGGTATCATTAATCTACAATTACATGTACAATATTATGGTGATTAAACTACCCCCTTCATCAGGTCCCCCCCACCAACCCCATAACACTCACTGTCCATCAGTGTAGTGAGATGCTGAAGAGTCACTACTTGTCTTCTCTGAGTTGTACAGCCCTCCCCGTGCCCCCCCAACATTACTTTTGCTAGTCGTAATGCCCCTTTTTCCCCCTTATCCCTCCCTTCCCACCCATCTTCCCCAGTCCCTTTCCCTTTGGTAACTATTAGTCCGTTCTTGGGTTCTGTGAGTCTGCTGCTGTTTTGTTCCTTCAGTTTTTTTCTTTGTTCTTATGCTCCACATATGAGTGAAATTATTTGATACTTGTCTTTTTCAGCTTGGCTTATTTCACTGATAATACCCTCTAGCTCCATCCATGTTGTTGCAAATAGTAGGATTTGTTTTCTTCTTATGGCTGAATAATACTCCACTGTGTATATGTACCACTTCTTCTTTATCCATTCATCTACTGATGGACACTTAGGTTGCATCCATTTCTTGGCTATTGTAAATAGTGCTGTGATAAACATAGGGGTGCATATATCTTTATCAAACACGGCTGCTGCATTCTTAGCGTAAATTCCTAGGAGTGGAATATTTTGAGTTTTTTGAGGAAACTCCATACTGCTTTCCACAATGCTTGAACTAATTTGCATTCCCACCAGCAGTGTAGGAGGGTTCCCTTTTCTCCACATCCTCGCCAACATTTGTTGTTTGTGTTCTGGATGTTGGCCATCCTCACTGGTGTGAGGTGATATCTCATTGTGGTTTTAATCTGCATTTCTCTGATGATTAGTGATGTGGAGCATCTTTTCACGTGCCTGTTGGCCATCTGAATTTCTTCTTTGAAGAAGTGTCTATTCATGTCCTCTGCCCATTTCTTAATTGGATTATTGGCTTTTTGTTTGTTAAGGTGTGTGAGCTCTTTATATATATTGGATGTTAACCCCTTATCAGATATGTCATTTATGAATATATTCTCCCATACTGCAGGATGTCTTTTTGTTCTACTGATGGTGTCCTTTACTGTACAGAAGCTTTTCAGCTTGATATAGTCCCACTTGTTCATTTTTGCTTTTGTTTCCCTTGCCCGGGGAGATATGTTCATGAACAAGTAGCTCAAGTTTATGTCCAGGAGATTTTTGCCTATGTTTTTTTCTAAGAGTTTTATGGTTTCATGACTTACATTCAGGTCTTCAATCCACCTTGAATTTACCTTTGTTTATGGGGTTCGACAGTCGTCCAGTTTCATTCTCTTATATGTAGCTGTCCAGTTTTTCCAACACCAGCTGCTGAAGAGGCTGTCATCTCCCCATTGTATATCCAAGGCTCCTTTATCAAGTATTAATTGACTGTATATGTTTGGATTAATGTTTGGATTTTCTATTCTGTTCCACTCGTCTGTGGGTCTGTTATTGTGCCAATACCAAATTGTCTTGATTACTGTGGCTTTGTAGTAGAGCTTGACGTCAGGGAGCGTAATTCCCCCTGTTTTATTCCTCCTTCTCAGGACTACTTTGGCTATTCGGGGTCTCTTGTGGTTCCATATGAATTTTAGAATATTTGTTCGAGTTCATTGAAGAAAGTTGTTGGTAGTTTGATAGGGATTGCGTTGAATCTGTAGATTGCTTTAGGTAGTATTTTCTGTTTCTTGCTTGGTCAGTCCTGGAAGATTGTACTTTTCTAAGAAGTTGTCCATTTCTTCTATGTTTTCCAGCTTGTTAGCATATAGATTCTCATAATATTCTCTTATAATTCTTTGTATTCCTGTGGGGTCTGTCTTTATTTTTCCTTGCTCATTTCTGATTCTGTTTATGTGTGTAGATTCTCTTTTTCTCTTAATGAGTCTGGCTAGGGGTCTATCTGTTTTGTTTATTTTTTCAAAGAACCAACTCTTGGTTTCACTGATTTTTTCTGTTGTTTTATTCTTCTCAATTTTATTTATTTCTTCTCTGATCTTTATTATGTCCCTCCTTCTGGTGCCTTTGGGCCTCATTTGTTCTTCTTTTTCCAATTTCAGTAATTGTGTCTTTAGACTATTCATTTGGGAATGTTCTTCCTTCTTTAGATAGGCCTGGATTGCAATATACTTTCCTCTTAGAACTGCCTTTGCTGCGTCCCACAGAAGTTGTGGCTTTGTGTTGTTGTTGTCATTAGTCTCCATATATTCTTTGATTTCTGTTTTGATTTGGTTGTTAACCCATTGATTAATTAGGAGAATGTTGTTAAGTCTCCATGTATTTGTGAGCCTTTTTGATTTCTTTCTCAAATTTATTTCTAGTTTATACCTTTGTGATCTGAGAAGTTGGTTGGTAGAATTTCAATATTTTTTAATTTATTGAGGTTCTTTTTGTGGCCTAGTATGTGTTCTATCCTGGAAAATGTTCCATATGCACTTGAGAAGAATGTGTATCCTGTTGCTTTTGGGTGTAAAGTTCTGTAGATGTCTGTTAGGTCCATGTGTTCTAGTGTGTTGTTCAGTGCCTCTGTGTCTTGACTTATTTTTTGTCTGGTTGATCTGTCCTTTGGAGTGAGTGGTGTGTTGAAGTCTCCTAAAATGAATGCATTGCTTTCTATTTCCCTTTTAATTCTGTTAGTATCTGTTTCACATATGCTGGCACTCCTGTGTTGGGTGCATATATATTTATAATGGTTATATCTTCTTGTTGGACTGACCCCTTTATCATTATGTAATATCCTTCTTTATCTCTTGTTACTTGCTTCATTTTGAAGTCAATTTTGTCTGATACAAGTACTGCAACACCTGCTTTTTCCTCCTTGTTGTTTGCATGAAATATCTTTTTCCATCCCTTCACTTTTAGTCTGTGTATATCTTTGGGTTTGAGGTGAGTCTCTTGTAAGCAGCATATAGATGGGCCTTCCTTTTTTATCCACTCTGTCACTCTGTGTCTTTTGATTGGTGCATTCAGTCCATTTACATTTAGGTTGATTATTGATAGATATGTACTTATTGCCATTGCTGGCTTTAGATTCATGGTTACCAAAGGTTCAAGGGTTGCTTCTTTACTATCTAACAATCTAACTTAACTTTCTTGTTAAGTTATTGTAAACACAGTCTGATTTTTCCTTATTTCTCTCCCTTCTTATTCTTCCTCCTCCATTCTTTATATACTAGGTGTTTTATTCTTTGCCTTTAGTTAGTATTTGAATGGTCTGCTTTCTTTGCTATGATTTTATTTTCTCTGGTGACTTTTTTTTGCCTTACGAGTGCTTCCCTCTAGAGCAGTCCATTTAAGATATCCTGTAGAGGTGGTTTATGAGAGGCAAACTCTCATCTTTCGCTTGTCTGGAAATTGTTCAATCCCTCCATCATATTTAAATCATAATCGTGCTGGATACAATATTCTTGGTTCCAGGCCCTTCTGTTTCATTATGTTAAATATATCATGCCATTCTCTTCTGGCCTGTAAGGTTTCTGTTGAGACGTCTGATGATAGTCTGATGGGTTTTCCTTTGTAGGTGATCTTTTTTTTCTCTCTCTAGCTGCCTTTAATACTCTGTCCTTATCTTTGGTCTTTGCCATTTTAATTATTATGTGTCTTGGTGTTGTCTTCCTTGGGTCCCTTGTGTTGGGAGATCTGTGGGCTTCCATGGATTGTGAGACTATTTCCTTCCCCAGCATGGGAAAGTTTTCAGCAATTTTTTCTTCAAAGACACTTTCTATCCCTTTTTCTCTCTCTTCTTCTTCTTGTACTCCTACAATGCGAATATTGTTCTGTTTGGATTGGTCACACAGTTCTCTTAATATTCTTTCATTCCTAGAGGTCCTTTTATCTCTCTCTGCCTCAGCTTCTCTGTATTCCTGTTTTCTGATTTCTATTACATTAACAGTCTCTTGCATTTTGTCCAGTCTGCTGCTAAGCCCGTCGATCACTTGTCTCTGTTCTGCATTGTCTTCCTCACTTCCCTCACTTCCTTCCTCAGCTCTTGCATATTTTTAGATCCATCATTATGGTTATGACTTTTGCTCTGAATTCTTTTGCAGGAAGGTTGTGCATTTCAATCCATTCAGGTTCCCTCTCAGGTGTTGTCTGGGTCTGGGTGAGTTTTGTTTGTACCATATTTCTCTGTCTTTTCATGGTGATCAAAGTGGTTGCTGGTAGTTGCCACGTATGTCAGACTCTTTAAGACTTTTAAAAAAAAAGAAGAAAGAAAAGAGATAAAAAAGAAAGAAGGAAAAGAAAGAAAAGAAAAAAGAAAAAAAAAAAAAAGAAAAAAATCCCACCGGGAGCAGATTCTGTGGGGATGCTGTAGGTGGAGCTGTGACTCCACTATTCCGCAGCCATGGCCGCGCTGCTCCCCAGGGCCCTCTGTAGCTCTGGCCGGGGCAGGAACAAATGGGAGGCTGTTGATCTCTGTGGGAAGTCAGAGTACGGCTAGTTTTTCCCAGTCGCCAGCCAAGGCTTCCTAAATTCCCCAGGACTCCCAGCCTGCTGGGCCAAGTATTCTGGACGATCCTGGGCCCTTGTCTCTTTAAGACGCTAAAAAAAGCACATGCTTTTCTTTGTCCTGGAAAGCCGGCTGCAAGGACCCAGGTGCTTTCCTGGCTCAGATCCTGCACCCTTTGTCTCTCCAATCTCCGATAGACCACAAGAGGTGTCAGCACTCCCGGCGCAGATCACCAGGGCTGGTTTTTTCTTGGGCCTGTACTTCCACTCCCTCCTGTCTCTGAATCCTCTCCTCCTGCTGGTGCGCTGGGGTGGAGAGTGCTCTGGTCCAGCTGGGTCGCGGCTCCATATCTTACCCGCCTCGCAGTGTGCTGAGTCCTCTTAGGTGTAGATGAAGGCTGTGTGCTGTCCTATATCTTCTGGTCTCTTTTTTAGGAATAGTATTTGTTGTATTTTCATAAATACATATGGTTTTGGAAGGAGATTCCCGCCACCCTGCTCATGCCACTATCTTCCTGGAACTAATCAAAAGAATTCTAAATGTAAATGTATAAAAATTTTGAACTCTGGAAGTGAGAAGTTGTACTAGTCTATTCATATATGAAATTTTCAGTATTATAGTTAGGAAATTTGAATAAAATTACAATGTATTAATAAGTTTATCAATTTAGACAAAAAAATGTATCCATTATTTAAAGTATACTTTGGTAAGGGATACAAATTTAATACTTAATTTCTTTTATTTTTCTCAGGGAGCTTACTATTAGGTGAGTTCAGTTGAATGAACATATACCTTCCTGCATACACACACACAAACATATATACATGCAGAAAGAATTTTATGATACCGTCATAAAAACTGAAGTTCAAATACATTAAATAATCAATCCTTTAATATTTTCTTCCATATTATTTACTGTTGACATATTTATATTTAGGAGATTAAAAATTATTGCTTAACTTGATTTACATTTCTACATTCATACATTTATATTTCCATTGCAAGAAATAATTTTCAATTCATTTAACAAAAGTTTAGGAAATGGCATCTTTGTGTGATTTTTAAAGATTTTAATAGCAAGAAAAAAATATTTTTTTGTAAAACTAATAAATCAAGATAGTTATTATCAAAGAAAAAGATATATAAATTATTATATCATACAATTACATTATAGAAATTCAATATGAAGCTAATCAATTTTTATTTTAATCTTTGATGGCATCAAGTTTTGCTAGATTTTAAATTAAATACAATCTAAATCCTCATCCTGATGGAAGACCTTTAAAAAAGGACAAAAATTTCCTACACAGAGCTTTAGGCTTGTCAGGGAAAGATTTTTAACATTGTAACAAATCAGATAAAGAGTAGAGATTTACTAGTCTCAAGGGACACACAGCCTTTTTTAGGTGACTTTTAAAGGTCTTTTTTGAATGGAAGATGAAGAAGACTAAGAAATAAAATAAGGAACTGACTGCTCATGATTCACGCTAATAAAGTAGTAGAGTCAGAATGCATGCACAAAAAGCGGCTCAGCTAATTCTTCCAAGGTGAAATTTATGTATTTCTTTGCGGAAGAAGTACAGCTGGGGGAGTGATAAATCGCGATGCTCCTGGGAAATGAGAATAGAGTCCTAGTTCCATATTCTATTGCCAGATCTTTTAAGAGGTACAGGGATTTGTGCAGGCCCATGAGCATTTTTCTGAGTGGATTTCTTTTTGATGCTTTTGTATAAGTCTTAGAAACAGTTACAGGAGGACACCATGTACAGATCTCAATAACTAGCAACTCAAACACAAGCAGAATCTTGAGTCATGGGGATAGATATGAATGGATGTTATCCCCTATACAATCTTCTCACCCTTTCAGTTTGCTCCTTTTGAAAATTCCATTAATGTGTGGGTATTTGTTTTTATTTTTGTTTTCATTTTTTTGAGCACGTCAAGATGCACTGGGCTCATGTTGTTTATGCCCTGCCCTAGACCCACAATCAGCAATTTCCTTTAAGCAGTGCTGTCTCCTGCAACTGGAGAATGGCAGTCCAAATCAAGATTGGAGTGCTAATTGTATTGCTAATTGTTGAATTACTACTGGGTATCATTTATTTTAGGATATCTCGTCTAGCAGAGTAAGGGAATATGTTATGTACTAACATGTGTATATGTTCATACCTATAAATATTTCTACATAAATATATATGTATATATAAAAGCTAAACATGAGTTCTTTCTGATGTCTCTAACTAATTTATTGTCATATAGATTTTTCTGATTTCCTCTCCTTTATAATCTGTAAACTCTCTTGTAATTAGTGAGACATAAGGTTCCCATCTCGTCATTCATTTACTTAATTGTTTAATTCCAATAAATACGTCACAGTTGTTAATGTATCGCAAATGTTAACTTGTGTCCCCCATGGGTAACTTTTTTTTTTCAAGTATAGTACTTGCTATGTGCAATTCCTTTTGAACTTGGTCTTACAGCTCTCACTCATTTCCCGGTTACTTAGGTCAGCAACTTTTCCTCCTGTCCCCTTCACTAAAGTTGTTTCATACATTTGCGGTACCGTTGATTCTATTGTCCCAGTTTTCATTGCTTCCTGTGATCTCCAACCTCCTAAATGATTCTCTTTATTTGCCTACTTTACAGGTCACTTTTTGTGATGTAAAGTTGTATGGGTTTTCTCAAATACATAATATCACCTTTACATGATTACGGTACCATACAAAATAGTTTCACTTCTGTGACAATCTTCATGCCTCTCTTAACGACACCTCTTTCATTCTTCAAGCGTTGGGTAATCACTGATCTTTTGCTGTCTCTGTAGCTTTGTTTTTCCAGAATGTCATGTAAGGAAAATCAAGAGGTAGGTAAGCTTTTCAGTCTGGCTTCTTTCTCTTAGCAATATACATTTAAGTTTACTACATTTTTTGTGGCTTGATCTCTTATTTCTCTTTATCACTGAATGACATTCCATTGTGTGGAGGTACCACAGCTTCTTCATCCATTCATCTTTTGAAGGATATCCTAGTTGTTTCCAGTTTTTGGTGATTATGAGTAAAACTTTCGTAAACATTTATAAGTGTTGAAAATAAGGTTTGAAATCAATTCAGCAAATAGCCAGGACTCCAATGACTGAATCATATAACAAAACCATGTTTAACTTTGTAAGAAATTGCTAAACTATCTTCTGAGATGGCTATACCAATGTTCATTCCCAGCAGGAATGAAGAATTCCTGTTTCTCCAATGTTTTGTCAGCCTTTGGTATTGTCAGATGTTCAGATATAGACATTTTATAGGTATGTAGTGGTATCTCACTGTTACTGTAGTTTTTAATGTACAATTCCATAATGGCACATGTTGAGCATTGGGCATCTTTTCATATATTTATTTGCTACCTGTATGTCTTGTTTTGTGAGGTATCTTTGGATCATTTTCCCATTTTTAATTGGGTTGTTTATTTTTACTGATAAGTTTTAAGAGTATCTTGTATATTTTTATACAATTTCTTTACATGTGTTCTGAATTCTTTTTCCTCCCAGTCAGTGACTATTCCTTTCATTCTCTTAATAGTTCCTATAGCAAGGCAGAAGTTTTCAATTTCAATAAACGCTGAAATCAATTTTTTCTTTCATAGATTGTAACTTTGGTTTTGTAGCTAAAAACATGTCACCAAACCAAAAATCATACAAGTTTTCACCTAGGACTTTTTTCTTGAGTTTTGTAGTATTGTTATACATAGGATTATTTGGGGTTAATTTCTGTGAAAGGTGTGAAATCTGTCTCTAGATTAATTTTATAGCATTAATTTTTGAAGAACAATTTGTTGAAAAAACTGTCATTTCTTCACTGAATTTCCTTTACTCCTTTGTCAAAGATCAATGTACTATATTTGTGTAATTCTATTTATGGGTTCACTCTCTGTTACACTAATCTATGTATCTGTTCTTGTACTAATACCACTGAGGTGAACTGGGGACGTGGGACAAACATCATAATTAATTTTTCCTGCTTATGATAAAAAATGCTGAGGTATAAACAGTATAGTAAGAACAGTAGGGACTCCATCTTAAGGCTAAGATTCCATTTTTAAAACCAGGAAGTTGGGAGGTAAGATTCCTAATATATTTTATGGTAATTAGCCAACAATTGACCCCATCTTACGGCAGGGCAAGCAGCCATAACTGGAATGTTCCCAGTGCTTGTGGGTCACCACTACATTGGAGAACAACAGAATCAAAACATTTCTTGTGTTAGGTTTACCTTACAGAACATCTACAGGACTTACTGTGGATAGTGACATAATGTCTATACTGAATATAGACATCACAAAACCACATATCAAGCCTATGCCCCCCCCGCCCATTCTTGAAATCCTTAAAAGACATGAATCCTAAGCTTTTAATTTCACGTCTTCTCTGAGGCTGCCTGCACTTCCCTTTCTACGAGTGTGGACTTTACCTTAAATAAAGCCTTCTTGCTGCTCAGCTTACTGAATTTTGTCTCCATGCTCTTTTAAGCTTCTTGGGAGATTGATAAGATACCCCTTTCCCAGTAATAAGCATCTTTGTTACTTCACTATTACAGTTTTTTAGACTTAAGCACAAGTCTTCTCTCTCTCTCTCTTCTACTTCTGACAAGTAAGGAAGGGCTACTAATATCTCTGATTTGGGCTTGCAAGTTCCCATTGCCTGGGTGACCCAGATGGGACTGCAGCTGTATAATCATGCTCTTTAATAGTGTTGCCACACAGCTCTGTCTGGGAGGTCTCTCCCTGTGCACCAGGTGAAACCTCAGCCTAGATAGGGGAGGATTCTTGACTGAATGAGAAACAATTCTTGAGCAGGTCAGAATAATGTAGGTAAGGAAGGAATTCATTACAGCAAGAGTACAGATGAATGGCAATGGCCTTGCATGCAGCTGAGGACAGGAAAAATGCAGAGGTGCAGAGAGAAAGTTTGCTGAACATTTTCTTGGTATAGGGTGGATTCCCTTGCCAACTCTTTAAGTCAGGGTCACTTAGCATCCCATGTCTGCTTGGATCTACATGGCATGGGGAATAGCCCCTATTACCTTGGGATCTGGGGAGCTGTAGAGCATGGGATGGAATGAGATTATGTTCTGAGAACTTCCCAAAGAAAGGAGATTAATCAAGACTGCCTGCCCTGCCCCCCAGGTGGGCGGAGTTATTGTCTGTTTGCTAAAGAATATGTTAGGAAATCTACTTCCTAACATCCTGGCTCTTAAAATAGAATCTTAGCTTTAAGATGGAATCCTTCCTATTCTTAATATACTGCTATATCTCAGCATTATTCATCATAAGTTAACTATGATGCTTGACCCAGGTCCCTACCCTACATCACCCCAAATCTCCTTTCTTTGCTTTGGGGAAGTTCTCAGAAGAACATAATCACACTCCATCCAATGCTTTGTGGTGCCCCCTAATCCTGGGGCGGTAAGGGCTTATGTCCCGTGCCATGCAGATCAAGTGGGCAGTGCATGCAAAGTGACCCTGGCTTCGGAAGTGGACAAGGGCTTTACCCTATGCTGAGCAGGAGTTCAATGAGCTTCCCTTTCCTCCCTCTTTTCTTCCTTGCTCTGTACTGCCAGCATGGCTGCTGACATTCATTACTACTCTTCCTTTAATGAACTCCTTCCTTAACTACACTTGCCTGATCTCTTTGTGAATTTTTTCTTGATCAGAGTTAAGAACCCCTTACCCCTTTCCAGGTTGAGGTTTCAACCTGGTATGCAGAGAGAGACCTCCCAGAGTCAGCTGCCTGGCAACACCATGTCTTGATTAGAAAAGATTTATAGTAAATCTAGAAGTAGGGTAGTGTCAGTCCTGAAATTTTGTTCTTCAGTATTTTGTTGGTTATTTGGAGGATCTTGCTATTCCATATAAACTTTAGAATTAATTAGCAGATATCTACAATATAGCTTGCTTGGCTTTTCATTGTGATTGTCTTAGATCAGTAAATTGATTTAGGAATAATTGCCATCTTTATTGAGTCTTTCTATATATGAATATGATATGACTTTATTTAGATGCTCTTTGTTATCATTCATCAGAGTTTTTCATTTACCTCATACAAATCCTGCATATTTTTTATAACCGCATGTTTTTGTTATTATTATAAGATACATCATGTTAATACCAATCAAAAGATGATGAAGTAACTATACTAATTTCAGACAGAGAAGACTTAATTGTAAAGAAAATGATCAGATAGAAAGAGAGGCATTACAAAATAATAAAGAGATAAATTCTCCATGAGGACATAAAAATTTTTACCCTCTGTTTTTTATTGGAGGCTGGCCTTTTATTTGAAACTATCAGTATTCTGGGCCACCAACATAAGATACACAGATTTACCAAATATTGCTAAATACAAGAATTTATAGATTATTGTATTATTCAAATAATTAATATGTTGCTAAAGAGTACTGTGTGACCTTATTTACTTGAACAGATCTTCAGTGCAATAAATAGAAAAACAGGATGGAATCCTTGTGACTTTACCCATTGAATAAGCAAAAATTACACAAAATGACTTCCTTTTAAATGTTATACATAGAACCATAGACAGTAATTTTAGAAATGTGTATTTTGCAGTACCTAATTCAATTGTCTTAAAATTTTTTTCAAGATATATTTATATTTTTATAATCATCTGTAAAATTAATTTTTTGAAACTTTAATGATATAATAATAAGGCACAGTTTCTTATACTACAAGATGAAAGAAATAATAAATGAATCTTAAAAAGAATAAATGTTACTTGCTTGCAAAGGTCAGTCATTTTACTGTTAATTATTTGGACCACTATTTATGAAGGATTTTATAGTTATAACTAGACTTATAGAGAAACACACCTATTACCAGTATACTTCTTCTCTGATCTTAGTTATAGGGAATGTTATGAAAATGGTGATACAATATTAAATAAGTGAAAAACTATAGTGCGAGAAGGTGTTAGGATAGGTTGTCGTCAAGCCAGGAAAGTTGAATAAAGCTTAATATCCAAATAGACAAACAAAACAGAAATCTAGTTACAGTAGACGAGTAAAGAAAATATTTTATTAAAAGAAACCTGGAATACAAACATGGTTATGAAACAGTAGCTGCTGTACTACTCAAAACTGTCTGCTACAATTGTAATAAAATTCAGCAGTGGGGGACATTTGTGATCCCACATGAACGTGTAAACATTTTACAATTTCCTATTATGTCTGTTGTGTATTTCACAATGTAAATTTTAGAAATGTTAGAGAAACCTTGTAAATTTGGATACTAGGAAGTACACATTGACCAACTACATCTGAAAGAAGACAAAACACACTGTTTTTAAATTGAGTTACTATCTTGCATTTCCACAGGATAAATCCTCAGCAAAGGGCTCAGATTGTTTCCTGCATACCCAATACAGAACAATGCCCTTAATATGAAAGGGGATGAACACAATGAAGGCTCCTTTGCCCCCCACACAAAAGTAGTGAGAGTCCTTTGAAGGAGACTCAGGTCATAGTGAAAGAATGAAAAGCCCCACAGAATGAAGCTCAAATTGAGCTCTTTGCTTTCTTATAAATGAATCTGGAAAACGTCCCAGATTATTACTGCCTTTTAAAGGCAATATCTGAATAGTGTGGCTGGAATTGGAATGAGAATAAAAGATCTTAGTTTCATCACCAAATGCAAAGGCTGATGGGTGTTGATTTCTTTCTAGCATTGCCCAAGTATTTTCAAGATTTTTTGCACCTTTTTCAATCCACCTGGAAAAGTGTTTTGGTGTCTTACTCAATTTGGACACCTAAAGGATTCATTATTCCAAATAGACCAGTAAAATGAGTGATCCTTACACCTCCTATTCAAATCTAAAAATAATGAAACAGATTATATATAAAGAGTTAAATAAGTTTTTTTCAAAAGTTTGGAGTTGAATAAAAAAAAGAGAAAAATATTCCTCCTTTTAACCCACAATTTGACTTCATTTTCCCTTGATTTTTGCTGCTAGGAAGATAATGATCAAATCATCTGATAATTTGTTTTTATAATTTGTATCTCCCACATAAGATTTAATTTATACATAGGGCATATGCCAAAATTTAGAAGCAAGCAAATATTGTGTTTTAAATTTAGTACTCAAGTAATTAAACAAATCCCTAAGACCTTAATTACACTTTTGTTCAATTTTTCATTTTTGTCTAGATTATATTATAAACATTTGTGCGAACAAGCCCTGCCCAGTTGTAGCCTTTGTCCCAGAATAACTATGTGTCCACATGGCCCCCTCCTTTGGGCAGTATGCTAGGTGTTCGATGGCCTTCGGCTGGCCAAATCCAGGCCTGCCTTGTCAATAGGAACATTGTATTTGGGAGGCAGATCTGTCTGTGCAAGGTTTTGTTCCTTGGGATTCTGGTTGCATAAGAATGATCTTTCCTAGCAAAGCACATAGGCTTTGTCCCCTCACCTGCCACATGCACATGTCCACCTGCAGCTTCTGGACTCCCTGAACTTCAGTCCCAATAAACCCTCATGTCTTGGGCACCATCTCTGGGTCTTTCCTTCTATTTCTGAGTTATTAGAGATGGGTCCTTGGTCTCCTTGGGAGAAAGAGTTCAAGAAAATGGGGATAGAAAAGCCAACTGAGCCTTAAGAGTTTATTTGGAAAACAAAGTTCCAAAAAAGATAAGAGTACACACCCAAGGGTTAGGGCACAGGCAGACCCAGAGGAGGGTGTGTAGGCAGCAATAGAGAGCCTTTTTTATAAGAAAGAGGATAAATATTCACTAAGTGAGATTAGATTTCACAAGGAACAGGTGGAGTTTTCCTGGAGTTTGGGCTTGCTCCACCCTCACGTCCAGTGGAGAGATTTTTTACTATATTTGGTCCCGCCTGGAACTGTCATGACACCCGGTGGTGTGGTGACTTTTACTACGCTAATGGATTTTGGGGTCAATTTATCCTCCATATTAGAACCAGCTGATTTTGGTCAGTTTGTTATCTATATTCTCACTGCACCCTTGGAGTTACATGGAATTTATAGAATATACATGGGCATCTAAGTGAATATAAACACTGGCTGAAGTCCCCCTCTCCCTTCTCTGCTCATGTCTGACTATCTGTGGACTATAACATCTTAGAGCCCATTCCCATATCAACTTGCCTTCTTGGGCATGTGATTGGACTTGTAACCACACAATATTATTAGATGATCCTCATTGTATATATTGGTCAGCAGTTATATGTTTTTAGAAATTCATTCAGCCCCATATGATTCTTGGATGAAAAAAGTATTTACTTTGCCAAAAGTATTGGGCTTCATTTTTTTATTTTTTGGCACTAATAAATCAGTTATCTGTCTATGAATTTCCTTCTTTTGTAAGCATTAAAGGAAGTCTTCTCCTTCCTGAAGTGGTTCTGACATCTGGAAATGAAATGGCAGTTATTTTGCGCCTCTAAGGGAAACACTAGCATCATACTGGTTCCAGGCAAGTCAGAGAACAGGAGGTATGCCTTGAGGATAAGTATTAATTTAGGCTTGCCTCCTGTGGCCAGTGGTGCACTCCCTCTTGACAGAAAATCTATGTAAGTCTCCCAGGAATACAAACTCTTTAGATTAAGATCTGAATTCAGACTATTCATTGAAGGCCAGGGATGTGATTAAATAAAAAAGTGCATCAGACTCATATATATCAAAGATACATGGAGAGAGAAAGCATTAGAATCATAACAGGATATTCTTTGCTTAGAATGCATTTATTGCCCAGAATAATCTGTAATAAAATAACTTTATGAAAAATATCTTAATTCCCAATGGTCACATTTATTTATTGAATTTTTTTATTTAAAATTCCCTTTTCTGTGACTTTGTGAAAAATTGCCTGGATTCATTTTAAAGTAGAGCCTAAGAGGCCACTGTAAAGAAATTGCCTTAACTGCCCTTGTTTGAATTGGGCCGAAACCTTTGGACTGGGCAAAATGGCAATTTTAAGCAATTGTCTGAGAAGTCAGCAGGCGAATGGACATACTGAGCACAAGTCTGATGGATATGAACTTTCTGAAGACAGGTTCAGTAGTCGGTGTATGACTGTGGACAAAATTATTTCCAGAATCTCTTGCCCGGCCTTAGTACATTTCCATATCAATAGATGTTTCCAAGGGGTGGAGAGAAGTAGTCCATCTACATATTAATAGGTAGTTACACAGGGGAGTGAAGGCATAGCTGGACCTGAGAGGTTGGCTGGGGCCCCTTTTTTCTGCAGCCAGGTCGTGAGAGACATGGGCGAACAGAAGTGGGCGACTGTTTGTAAGCAGTAAATGGGTTTCTCCCACTTGATGTCCCTCTGACAGATTTCGGTTTCAAAGGTATTTTGCTCTGGGTGTTTCCCTGGAGTTACAATAACCCTGCCTGAGTACTTAGCTTGTTAAAACACCAGAGAAAACACACTTTACTCCTTAACTCTTGTAATTGACCATTTCTTTTTCCTCAAAAAAAACCCCAAAACAAAACACATTGCTTTCTCTCTACAATCAGGAACACTATTTAAGTATCTACTTGAATCTGTGTTCCCTATATTGCAATTATTTAATCTCAAAAAAACCCTTCTTTGTACCTCATTATCACTCTTTATTTTCAGGTTGACAATCTCTAGAAAGTGATGTTACTGAATCTTAACTACTCTTTCAAACTTTGGAAGAAAACATTCTGAGAAGGTTGTGTTACACTCATGAAATGAAATGTCAGATATATAATACTTGTATTAACCAACCACACAAATAAGTACAATACAAACCTTACTAGTGTATACATCTGATTAAAAAATAAAAGTATTATGAATTTGAGGAAATAAATACCTATTTATCTATTTCTAGTTAGTATCTTTTAAGTAACCCCAGTATTTAATCTTGCTCATTTAAATGGTCACTTTTTGATAGATATAATAAATGTAGGCATGTTGAACCTTTACCAATTTATTCTGTCTTAAAATTGTCCTATTTAGAAGGATGTTCTAAGTAATGATATCATTGTATCAACAAATAGTGATTAATCAAAATTTTGACATTATTCCCAGAAATTCTATTTTTAATGTTAGTTCTTCCAGTAACTATGAAGATAATATTCACATAATTATCAGAATAAAATATTTTGTAAACATTCTGTAACTCTGAGGGGAAAAAAATTTTCCCAATCTAGGGCAAATTAAGTATGAAGCCCAAATCAGTCAAATGGAGAAATAAAGTAGTAAACCCTTTTACTGCATGCAAGCAGTCTTCCACTTCTATATGCCCATGTCTCTCACAACCTGGCTGTTATAGGGACACCGCCAAACCTCTCTGGTCCAGATACACCCTCACTCCCCCAACCCTGGTAATCACCTATTGACATGGAGATGGACTGCTTCTCTCCACCCCTTGGAAACACCTACTGATGTGGAGATGCACTAAGGCCAGGCAAGAGATTCTGGAAATACTGCAATTTTACCCACACACTACAAGGTCACATACAATAAAAGTAGGAAATTAAAAAATGGGTATCTTTCTATAAAGTCAAAGCAACTATTCCTCATTATTTTTCAGCAAACAAAATAGATCTAAAATGAAGAAATAAGTTCACTCTTATAGAGAAAATCCTGTATTTTGTAATACAATTCTTTTAGTATAACAGGCAATTTCACAAAAATTACAACAGTTGTACTATAGAGTTCCATTTTTAAATGCACACGATACCAGGTTTATCTTAAATATGAAAAACTACTAAGAAAGATAGTTTAGGATAACGGAGGAAGAAGTTAAGTGAAGGTAAAGAAATCCATTAAAAATTACAGCAGCATATGGGAAAAGTCATGAAGGAGGCTCAGACGCTACCAATTGGAAATCAACTTAAAACTTAGTCTATATGTGAATAAGAGTCTTTCAGTGTTATGTCTGTGCATGTAGTGGAAAGCAAGAATACTTTTATTGGATCAAAAGTTAATCACTTTGCTATTCAATTATTTTTACCTGTAGTAGTGCCCCATGATGTATTTCCAACAGCCCGAGTATTGGGCTTGGTTTAGTATTAGGCTGTCTTTTTCTGTCTGACTTATTTCTTTGTATTATTTTCTTCTCCTTTTATCCAAACTTATCATTCTATTACTTGACCTTTTCTAACTTTCTCCTGGATACTTTTGTCTTAAATTATGAAAATAAATCTAAACCTCCTTTCTTCAGTTTATTAAGTTACAGTATATTAACTTTATGTTTTCACAACAGCTTCCAATCTACTCTTTTACTCTACAAAATATCTTCATTCTGAAGATAAAATTTCTTATTAACACACTGTTTTATTTACTAATAACCTTAAAATAAAAAATCTTATTTCTAACATACTAATAAAGTTAATAAGCATATTTTTCTTGGCTCCATTAATGACTATATATATATATATATATATATATATATATATATACACATTTTATTACATTAATAATATATCATCTGTATTGATAGGAAAAAAATCAAACATACTTTATGATGTAATCTGGATAAATATAAATATGAAGAGAAGACAAAGCCTGGAATTAATCAACAATAACTACAAGGTTGAGCCTATTTTTTTAAGCTGAGGTACATACAATAAAACGCACAAATCTTAGTGTGCAACTTGATGAATTTTTACTTGTGTATATGCTTATCACCCAGATCACATTATCAAATATTCTCACTAATTTTTTTCTCTTCATTTATTTTAACTACCCCTCCACCCCAAGGCAACCACCAGTCTTCATTGTGTTTATGAGTTTATTTCAGTTTTGTTTATTTAGTCATTTTGTTTTTTAGATTCCACATGTTAGGGAAATCATACAGCATTTGTCTTGCTCTTTCTGACTTATTTCATTTAGCATTAACAGCATCTAGGTCCATGCATATTGTCACAAATGGCAAGGTATTATTCTTTTCTATGGCTGAATAATGTTCCATTTTATACACATACTGAATTTTTTAAATCCATCTCTCAATGGACATTGAAGTTGTTTCTGTATTTTGGCTATTGTAAATAATGCTATAATAATCATAGGAGTGCATCCATCTTTATGGATTAGTGATTTTTGTTTTCTCTGGGTAAATTCCCAGAAGCCAAATTTCTGGGTCATATGGTATTTAACTTTTTAGTTTTTTGAGAAACCTCCATACTGCTTCCCACAGTGGTTGTACCAATTTGCAATTCCACCAGCACTGTATAAGGGCAGGTTAAGCCTATTTGTAATCAAATTGTATAATCTCTCCTTACCTCACTGAAGTAATTTTTTAAAAACTATCCATTTTTTAATTTGTTTATGCATAAGGATTCTGTACATATTTAAAGTCAATTATCTATTTCATTGAGATTTTGAAAGAAGGTCATATATATTTCCAAGTATAAGTTGAATATCTTTAATTTGCATTCATTCAAATTTACATTGATTTAGTCACTATTAAATACCTGGTAATATGCAGTTTTAGTTCTGGAAATATGAAAAAAGATTTTTTTCTCATGAGAAACAGAAGTGCTGGATAAAATAAAACACTTTTCAATGCATACTGGATCTTAAAATAAAAATAAAATACTAATGAAATATTGATGAACACTTCACTATAAGTGAAGAAGAAACTCAAAATCATAAGATTTTCCAGTCCCATTAACTTAGATATTTAATTTTAAAACACAGGCCCAAGATGCACAGCACAAGGCAAACTACTGTGTGAAAACACTTCAGATGTAATCTTATGTATAAAAATATAGAGTAGATGAGTAAGACACTTAAAGGGAAATAAGTAAATTGTAGAAAGATCTAAGGAAAGTACACAGAATTTGATACAGAAGAAAAAAACTAACATGGCAATGTGAATGCAGAGATAAATTATATATCTAAAACAAGTATCAGGAAGAAAGGCTTGTGATAATAGAAGATGCTACTATTAAGATCAAATTGTCCAAGAACTCTCTAGAAATGTCAAATGATATTTTAAAAAATAATCTAAACATGTTTAATTTATGGACTATTAAAAAATGTAACTTTTCAAGGCTAAAAAGAGTCTATATGATTTTTTATTACATTTCCCACCATGTCTTTGTTCAATTATCTCAAAATTGAACACAGAAGGAAGAAATTTCCTTTTTGTGCCTTTTTATGCCAATTCACAGAAACTAGTTAAATAAATTATGATATATCTAAATGACATAGTACTGTGCAGCTCCTTCTCCCAAATGGGGGAAACACCTCCTCACATACTGCTTTGTAATGAACTTCACAATTACTGAAAAGTTAAAAAACAAAACAAAACAAAAAACCACGGCAAGGTGCAGAATGATGTTTTGCATAGGTAATTTTTATATGCAATTTTATATTACTTGATAAATGAACTATTGAAAAACAGGTAGAGAGCCTGATTTATTTTATTAATGTTTTATTAAAGACTGACTTCTAGAATATTAAAAAACATATATATGTAAGATATGATGAATGATGTAACCATCTGCTATTGAAAATCTAAATTTGCTTGGTAATTTCCTGGTGTCAGTGTCTCTGGTGATATACTAAATTATAGGAGATCTGAAGTATGGATACTTAACAACTCTCTAATTAAAACTGCAGCATTTGTGCAACAGATGAAGACTATTTCAGAATAAATTAATATCAATAAAAACCAAGAACCTAGACTGGGTGTTTTGTGTGAAGTTGCCAGAGCAGTCATGAGGGGTAGAACAATTTGCTTCTTGGCAACAGCAGCACAAAAAGTATACATTGAGTACCAGTGTCAATTAGAAGAAGTTAATGAGATGTAAAAAGCAACATAATAAAACAGGTACCCTAGGACCCTCCAACTTCTGATTAGATTGAGAAACTAAATTCTTTGTGGTGAATAATGCAGACAATGTGTTAAAGCTTAATGAACAAATGCACTATGAAAGGGAAATAAATTTAACAAATTACTTGCCTTTGATCAGAATGCAAAGCATAGGAAAACATATTTAATTAGGAGAACTCTTTTTCTGCTTAAACACTGAATATCAAATATATATGGGAATATTTTGGCATATAGTAAATTCATACATGCTGATAATTCTTCACAAAGTTCTTGTATAAATGAATATACTATGGATTAAAAGATAGTTTTATTTTTTCTCAGACTTTGTGCAATACAGTAAATTATTGATTTACTTAGTTTTGAAGATATATTACCATGAATTGAGTTGTAAATTTAAACATTTTGCTTGTAGTAAAGAGATCTGGCAAATTAAATATGAATCCTGCACAATATTTTTTAAACTCTTAATATTAAAATGCATTGGGTGATTTAATTTGCTTGGTGCTGTATCATATTTCCTTAGTAGCATTTTGTGATAAATATTTTAAATGAATACATGTAAACAAAACCAACAGCTAATATATAGTCAATAGCAGAGTTTGAAAGATCACCGTTGAAAACTGTCATAGCAAAACATTACAGAAAGGAATTTACTATACTTTTTTTTCAAGTATAAATGTAGATTTCTGAAAATCTTTGCATGTTAGAATTTGCAAAGAATGTAAGATAAAATATAGAGGCTCTATTGCTCTCTCACATTCTTTTACTTAAAGGTAAAGTCCTTTAAAATAGCTCAAAAGGGACTTCCTCTTTTCATTATCGGTGAAGTCACAGGGGGTTCTCATGGCAGTGAAGATTTATGTGAAAATCATCTGAATTAAAATGGAAACCCAGAGTAAAAACCCCATAATTTGAGAGTGCTTTTCTCTGAAAGGGATCCACCTATTAAAAGCATCAGTTTACCAACCTCGCTGTTCTGGTTTGAATTGACCAATCCCACCCTACCCTGAAAAATACTCCACTCACTAATCCTGCTAAAGTCATGTGCCACAGGTCCTGTCTCCTTTGTCTGCATTCTACCTTAACATTCCCATGGAGCTCCAGGAGGCTTGTAATATATCCCCTCCAGGACCTGTGATTAACAGATTCTCTATTTCGTTTCTCTTATGGTCTCTTGTTGAAACAGACTTACCATCTGGTACCCTGTGCTCCGCTTAACAAATGTTAATTTTGCGAAGTCATAACAATGATTGAATAATAAAAATGACAAACTTTCACTTATTGAGAAGCACACCCAGACTAGTTTGTGGTAAAGCCAATCCCATATAAGGAAAATAAAACTTAATTTTGTAATAATCATTTTTAAATTAAATTAGGTGACTACAGTCACCAAGTAGTTGATTAGAATATCCTAATATGCCAGAATAGCTTTTATATTTAAACCTTGCTCTCTAGTTATGAAGTGTTGCAAAAATAAGTATCCTTCACATTGGCTGAGGTGAGCTTGTTGAAAAAAGTACATATAACAGATATAAAATACAATAATGTATAACCCATGTGAATTAAGGATAGCTAAAAGACCAGCAAAGTTTTATTAGGAATTAGAATGAGTGTAAAGGAAGATGATACTAGGAGCATTATAAAGAAAAAAAAAAGTTTTTATTTATGTATTTTTGTGTTTGTATGGAGGTACATATTATCTTAAGCATTCAATATGTGATTTTTTGACCCAATAAATTAAGGAATAACAACTTGGTGTAGTGACCCAGAAAGAAGGCTTTTAAATATATTAATAAAGACACCACACTCAGCAACTGTATGACCTTGAAATGACTACTTAATTTCTTTGTGACTACATGAATTATGCTTTTCTATTAACTTAGTCTTGACATAACAAAAAGGCAAAATCTAACAGACAAATGCTTTAGTTCTATCACTTAAGAGAATAACGCCTTTGAAGAAGTTGAAGTTACTGGTTAAAATAATTTGTTTGACATTAATTTTTTTTAATGACTCAACATGCTACCTATTATCCATGTAGTTACTAGCATGTTATGATTCTACTTTGGGTTTCCAGGATGCTGGATCTACTGTCAAAATTCATTATTTTGAATTACAGCCCAATTTTTTTTGTTGTTCTTAAGTGCTCTTACCAGTATTATCTCATCAATTTCAAAAGAAATAAACAAAAGTTAACATTTTGTTGTTTATTCTATAACAAATTATCCAATAATCCTATCTTTTTTCCCTATGCAAAGAATATGTTTTATAGCTGTTTTTCTAAACTATTTACAAGTTTTTAACATCTTATGATTTTGGTGCTTAATCTTCTTCAAGACATTGAATTAATGAGAAAATCTGCTTCTTCAAGTTTAAAACTGAACATTCTTGACTTTGGCATTTAAAAAAACCATTTCCTCTGAATCTCTAATCTGTTTACCCTTTTAAAAACCAGTTTCCTTTTGAAGGTAAAATGCTTATAATTTTATGTGTTATATATCATATCAATATCTTTTATTGCTACTTTGCTGAAAATCAGATTAAGTTTTTTAAAAATACTTTAAAGCATTTTTTTGGAAAGGTTATAGGTTTCAGAAACATGAAGATATAGTGATGTTTCTTAGTTCCTTATTAAGAACATGCTGCATTAATTTGGTACATTTATCACAATTAATGAATCAACATTGATACATTATTATTAACTAAAGTCCCTATTTTATACAGATTTCCTTGCTTTTTATGTAATATCCTTTTTCTGTTTCAGTATCCCATCCTGGATACCACATTACAATTAGGGGTCACGCCTCCTTGTTCTCACCTGTGACAGTTATTCAGACATTCACTGGGTCTGATGACTTTGAAAATTTTCAGGAGCACTGGCCTGAATTTTATAGAACACCCTTCAAATGGGACTTTTTTCTGACATTTTTCTTGTAATTAGACTGGACTTATGGGTTTTTGAAAGGAAGGTACTTTACAGTACAGAGTACTGTAGAGATAAAGTACCATTTTCTTCAAATCATATCATATTAAGGGTACATACAATCAACATGATTTATCACAATCGTGAGGCTTCCACTAGAAAGTTACACTTTCTCCCCTTTCTATACTGTATTGCTTGCAGAGAAAACATTATATCAAAGCCACACATAAGGGTGGTTGTTATGCTCCATGCAAGTGGGTGGGGTATTTACATAAATTATTTGGAAATTTTCTGCAAAAGAGATTTGTCTCTTCTTCCCCATTATTTATTCAATCACTTATATGACTATGGGTTCATGTATATTTATTGTATACCCTGTATTATAATTCAGTATCTCTTTATTTTTTTGTTTCTCAGAATATCCCAGCTTTGTGACAACTTTCAGTCGGCTCCTGTTTTATTCATTCGCTTGTTTTAGCACTACCTTTCTTTGGACATACCACCTGTACATATCCTGCTCCAGACCTATAATCACTCATTCCTCCAAGGAACTCTGGCTTCTTTTACTGAAGAGCAATATTAGAAATCAAGATATGTACACAAAGCATAGTTGATATTTTTTATTAGACTATCCCTTTAAAGGAATGCATTTCTTTTGCCTCTTGAGATCTTGTTCTTTGCGTATTCTCTGTGTTTTTTGAGTATCTGTTAATACTCAACTTAATACTTCCTGACATTATAAACGTTTGAGTCAGTAAAACCCCAATGATTATGTACTTTATAGGTACTGCTGCACGCAGTTGAAGAAATTGTGCCTTAATTCAATGAGCTTAGACTACAATGAGAAGCTAAAGGGAAACTTTTATTTCCAGTAGTGTTTAGCAGAGGTTCTTATTCTCTCATACACAGATATATTACCATAAGACATATTATTGTAATATTACAATATTGTAATATTGTATTTCTCAACTCGTTAGGCAGAAAGATAGACATAAACATAAGGAAAAGGGAAGATAAGATTCAAAGAAAAAGCTGCCCAAACTCTGCCTTTGTGAAGACAAACGTTTTGCAGGGAGACAACTTCCTTCCCAACCAGATCCCAATGGGGGCACAATTGAATGGAACTAAGAACTGCATAAATCACATGTCAGCATGGGCAAAAGATGTGCACACCAAGAGGGATGACTATATAGGAAGACCTGCAAATCAAATAACCCCACCTCAAGAGGTGCCCCCTAACCAGATTGCAGTATAGTTCTCCTGCCTAAAAGTTCAGGGCTTTTGTCTCCTTTGACTCTGTCCCACTCCTCTCCTGAAGTGTATTCAAATAAAACTCACTGCGCTTCACTATTGTGTCTCTGCCTTCACTTCTTTGTGCTGTGGGGACAAGAACTGAGGAGAACAAACTCAACCCAAAACAAACATCACTGGTATACTTGATGAGTGAATATATAAGATAATGGATTTAAAAATTAAGATTTAGATATTAAATATCCAAAATTATAATTATTAATTTATGCATTAATATCAGACAACAGTTATAAGACACTCACTGTGATCTGGTTAATTTCTACAAGCTTACCCCTGGTAGGATGGATTATCTTTGACTAAAAATTTCTATCTCTTTCTGCTCTTGTAGAAATGTTTAAGCTTTGTAACAAGGAATATTGAACCCAAGAGATACTTTTTTCAAAGAAGTACATTTCACACTTTAAATTATTTGAATTTTTAATGTTAGCGATCACAATTGGTATTAGCAAAAGTAGCCTAGCTTTATTTAGCAGGTAAACTTCTTTAAATTTGTGTGTCCTATGATTTCTCAAATGTATTTAATCATAAGCTGTTTTTCTTCTTTTAATTAGGCTGTTACCTTTACAATAGTGTATCCCAGAATCCAAACTGAGGAGTATCCTTCCTTAAAATGAAAGATCTTAGTCTTAAATGGTTGATTTTTTTTTAAGTTCAAGAGAACTTTTGCATCTATTTCAAAATCAATTTATGGTTTTCAGATAGTCCTGTTTGACAACATGTTTTTATTCTGTAATCCATTGAACATGGCTATCCTTCTCAAATCTATATGTCCGACAAATTTCACAAGTATACTTAAGTTAACTTATTGATAAGCCTATTGAACAGGAAACTAGAAACAAAGAACAGATCAAATGGCATACCAGTAGGGAGCCTCCTTCAAGTTCACATTGATTTATTAATTATGAGAAAACTATTTTTTGAGTCAAGGAAAACTTTTTTCCCTAATAGGCTCCTGGTCTTCAACCTATTGAACCTGTCACAAAAAGAATATAGCCTTTTTTTTCTCTTGGCATGTTCTTCCTGAATCATTGTGATTTTAACCCTAGTGATATCCTAGTGATATTTTCTTTTCCTAAATACCCACCGACCATCTTTTTAAAAATAACACATTCATGATTTTTCCCTTCACTAATGTCACATTAATGTTGGGACTGGAGTGCAGTTTTAAACAGAGAATTCCATCTCAACTTAGCACTATCACCCACTTACAAACTGAGCCTCAACATGCCTTATTCCTTTAGTTTCTGTGCTATATGACTTTTCTCATTTTTTCATTTGTTTAGATCCCAGTTATCCTTCAAGTTACTTGTTAGGTATTAGCTGTTACCTCCTTGCTGAAGATGCCCAGTGTTATCTCAGTTAGTAAGTAAACACTACCCTCTACCTAATTGTGTCTGTGCCTATCTTGTCTGAACTGATAATATTCGAATCATTTTTACATGTTCTATTCTAACTAAATTATGAATTACTTGTGGACCAAGGACAGAAAGATAATTTTGTACAAAATGACTTTATGCAAGTAATTTTAATAAGCACTTTATCTAGTTTACATTTCTTAATACAATGATGATAAATGGTATTTTAGCTCCATACAGATGAGGCACATTATTTTTAGGGTAATTTAACTTGTTCAAGGTTAAAAAGAGGGTGATCTGGCACTTCTATATAACCAGACATCTGATTTCAGAGGTTACACTCTTCAGGATCAGCTGCATTTTTTTACATGTCAAGTAAAGAGCATTTACATAGGAAATTAGAAGACAGCTAGACTTACTGAATTAAGTGATGACAGGCTGAGAATGGATAATTATACTTTTGTATAAAAATTATTTTCAGGGACTTTTGTAGGCTCTGTCAATTTTCAGGCTGAAAGGGTGAAGGAAATATTAGAGGCTGATGTAAAAACATATATAAGTAGTAATCAATATTTATGGGATTCCATAATAGTTACAATTGATCCAAAGAATACAATATTTTCATGTTATTTATTAAATATTTATCAGGTGGGAAGCATTTGACTATAAATTTTAAAAATCCCATCTGTTTAAAAGACAACAGTTTATCACTAGTTCTGTCTACTAACACTAGATGCTTTTAATTACTCTATGAATAAACTGATTTGCATATGTTAATAGTATTAAGATTGAATTCACAAGGTCTTAATCAAACAATAGCTTAGTAGTTAAAAAAAGTTTTGTTTCAGGTCAGACACATAATATTATGTCATGGTAACATCAATAATAAATCTAATTTGAAGAATAAAGTTTAATTTTCATACAAATATCTGTCTATTGTAGGCTGGCTGGTGACTCTGCTTCACATTATCTTCACCCTAATACCAAGCTGATTTAGCAGTTGCTAATCAGAGCCTGGATCTTCTTTTCGGCAGATAAAAAGGAAGGATGGGGAAGAATTGTGAACTGAGGATGGCCCAATACCACTCACATTTCACTGGTAAACACAAGCATCATGGCAACACCTAAATTCAAGCAGATTAAAAAGTGAAATTTTCAGATGTATGCAGGAAGAACTGAGGACCCTTTTTGAAGGGTACTAATGTGTACCACAAATATTTTTAATTGTACCATGTAAATGACAGAACATCTGAAAATATTGAGAGATGGTGAATGAAAACCAACTTTTGAGCTCAGATTAAATATCTGCTCCTTATTCCTGGTTCAAATTTAAAATATTTTTCAATTTCCCATACGCATTGAATGGAAGTACTTTACAAAAATGGAACAATAAAACAAAGGAAGGAACTTAAGTTTACTCTAAGGTGCATTTTTTTCTTTCATTCTGTTTAGCACAGAAGGCCCAGCAATATCAATCATGCTGTTGAAAATTGTATATTTTCTAGATCCAGAGATCATCTCTCAGAAACTAATGCCTTCTATTAATTCATTTTTTCAAACACCTCCAATTTAGGTTTATTTGTTTTGCTACTATTAAATTTTTGAGAACAAACATTTTGTTAGGGAATACAAATAAATCATACTATGTAAAATATCCTCAAGAAAAGAAATAATGAACAAACTCATTACTAGATGGTGCACCCATCCTCCATATAAAGGCACTCCATTTTTACAGAATCCAAAGGAGAATAGAAATTAACAAATGAAACAAAATAAATAAAAAAGCAAACAAAAGACATCCTGCTTTATGCACATATACTCAGAGAAATATGCTTCATGCCTTTCCCCCTTTTAATATGATTTATATTACTTTTCAAATGAGGTTTTCTCCATTATTAGGGGCCTACAATAATCTGAAAGGGACAGTGCAACCCCTTCTTTTACTATGACATTACTAAGCTTTGTCTTAGTCAATTTGGACTGCTATAGCAGGATGTCATAGACTGGGTAGCTTATAAACCACAGAAATTTATTTCTTACAGTTCTAGAAGATGAGAAGTTCAAGGCACTGGAGATTCAATGTCTGTTGAGAATCCATTTTCTTATTCAAAGTTAATCATCTTCTCACTGTGTCACATGGTCAAAAGAGTGAGGAAGCAATCAGGTCTCTTTTATATGGGCACAATCCCATTCATGAGCATTCCATCATCATGCTCTAATGATTATTCATGTTATGAAGTCCCATCAGTCTGCAAGTGTTGTGATTGACAAAATAGGATGACGTGGATAAAGTGAAGGTTCCTGTGGCCAGGATTCTCACCTGGCCCTTGTTGGCTGGCTCACTGCACATGTGTGAGCAATACATTGTTACTGACTCTATATAAAGAGCTCCCCCAGTGCTCTGGGTGACATGGTGGTATGGCTGCCAGGCTGCAGGAGAGCAGAACAGAGGCTGGAGTGGTGGCAGCACCAATGACAGAGACTGAGACAACTGTGCATGTAGAGAAGCTGTCTTGCCAATGGGTTTCAGCCCTTAGCAAGTTCACTATGGATTCAGTGTTACCAAAGAAATGACAGTAGAACATTTCTTTGGGGTGAAAAGGTTTATTACTCATCTTGTTCTTCTGACGGTAAGTCGAGCACTAGCGTCTCTGTCTCCACCCAGAGCACTGGACCGAGCTTCTATATAGTGCAATAATAGCTTATTGCCTAAAGGTGTGGAAGTGGAAGCCTAGCAACAGGTCAGTTACATCATCAGGTGGTTTAAGTTCAGTGAGGATCCTGGCCATAGGAACCCCAACTTCCCCACAACAGGAATGATGATTGAATGTTCTTTGAGTAAAAGTGTTTATTACCTGGCTTTATTCTCCCAGTTGTAGGTCAAGCACTAGAATCACGACTGCATCCAGCAGTCTGCATGTCCATAATCCACCTACTTTTCTCCCTCCACCTAGAGTACTAGGTAGAAATCTTTATACAATGACTCAGTCAATAAGAGCTCATTGCCTACAGATGTGGAGGCATTAGCCTAGCAGTAGGCCAATTACATCATCAAGTAGTTTAGGGTCATGTGAGGATCCTGGTCAATAAGAAATTCCTTTTTACCCACACTACCCTTTTTCTGCCTATAAAAACCTTCCATTTTGTATAGCTCCTTGGATCCCTTCTGTCTGATAGATAGGGTGCTGCCTGATTAATGAATTGTTGAATAAATTCAATTTGATCTTCAAATTTACTTAGTCAAATTTTGTTTTTTAGCACAGCAATACTAAAACAGAAGCTGTTACTTATAGAGTAGGGTGCTGTTTAACAAATATCTAAAACTGGAAGCAGCTTTGGAATTGGGTAGTAGGTAGAGGCTGTAAGAGTCTGCATGTACATGCTAGAAAAAGCCTACATTGCTGTGAATTGACCTTTACAGGTGATACTGGTGAGAGGTCAGAGAAAAGAAGAAAGCTATAGAGAAAGCCTCCATCTTAGAGAAAATCTAACCATGAACAGTATAGTGGTAGAAAAGTTTACAGTTTCCTCCCTAGCTGGGGCACCTGGAAAGGTAGGTTGTGAGTTTGCTACTGGCAGAAGCTTTGCAACAGGCAGCTGGGCAAACAGGCTGGGGAGAAGGCTGGAAACACTGTGGGCTTCAAGGCAAGCCCATGGAAGTGAGGAAACTGGATATTTAGCTAAACTGTTGAAAGTATGGCTTGGTTCCTCCTGACTGCTTAGTAGTAAAATGAAAAAAGACAGAAATTACTAAACATGGAATTTTTAAACCAGAAGGAAGCAGAGTTTAGAGAGTTGGAAAATGCTTAGCTTATTCATATTGTCTTCATGGACAAAAGGAGCTCCTCCTGGCAGATGAAATCGTTAATTCTTTCCGTACTCTAGATTTATGTTTTAATAGTAGTCTATTGGGGGCAGAATTCCTTGCTTATTCTTTTTTTTTTTTTTCCTTTTTGAGTGACTATGTGTCACACTCTCCACTGAATTTGTCAGGAATGTCAGAATAGTTCAGAACTGGGTTTAATTTTAGCCCATGTGGTGCTCAAACTCTAGGTAAGTTAGAAAAATAAAGACACCAGTTTCAGTGTCACAAAACATCCCAAGAAAGTTAATTTGGTGAGAAGCTCAGGACTGAACTTGGCATCTGCCAATATCTGCCATAATACATGTGATAAATATTGATGCACTGAAAAAAAGGCAAGATATTAGTAATTTAATGGTTGTTAGTTTTTTAACTAATTAGTAAATTTAATGTGCTAACATAAAATTTTAATTGGTAATTTAAAATATTAGTTTTCTACTGCTGTACTGCTGTGTAACAAATACTCAAAAAATAGGATAACTTAAAACAACAGTTAGCTTTTTATCTTAGTCATTTTCTTAGCTTAAAAACTTTTGAGCAACATTATTTATTAGTTGTGGCTCAGTGTTTTTGAGAGGTTGGTTGAAGTCATCTGGAGACTTGACCAGGGAAGAGAATACACTTCCAAGTTCACAAAGTTACATATCCATTGATAGGAAACTTCTCCTTATGTCACTGTCAAGATAGAAACTTCTGCCTTGGAAGTCACTGTCATTCTTTTCCTTGATTCCTATAGGTTATAATGACAACCCTATTTAGTGTGAGATGCTGCTACACAAAGGCATGAGTAACAGGAAGTAAAGATTACTGATGTCTCTCTTGTAGGCTGGAGGTGCCTTGAGGGTGGTATCATTTTTCTACCCTACTGCCACCATTAGCAGCAAAGTCTTCGTGAACATTCCATTACTGATGTGTCAACAAATTGTATTGATCAAATGCAATAAAGCATTAGTCACTCCTTCTTTAGTTTAACTCTTTCATCAATAAAACTTTTAAGCAAGTATTACAACTTATCCTAGCTACTGCTGAAATAGTTAATTCCGCATTTGGTTTTCCTGAGATTTACATTCATTCAATTTCATAGTACTTCACCTTTGGTCTGTTTCACAAAATGCTTATTTACAGCACCACAAACCTTCTATGTGGGTTTTCTTTAATATGACATGCCTATGGGGAAATGAATAGCCATATGAATGAGCAATTTATAATTGTAAGGTAAATGTACATGCTATCCTAGAAATATGGGGAATCAGAGTTATATGAATTAATGCCTTCCCCTTTTGCACTCCAGGGAGATATAATGAAATGCATTTCTATGGATTTTAGAAATTGCGAAATCAAGCTCAATTTTGCCAAAGGCAAAGAAGCTATAGTAGATGCTTTCAGAAATAAACTAATTCTGGTAGTTCACAGATGAGTCTTTCTCCAGGAACTCCCCTCAGCAAAATACGCACAAAAAAAACAAAGAAAAATCTCAGCCCTAAAATTAAACAATGCCTCCCCCAACTATAAGTATATGCCTCATTTGGGCAGAATACACTAAATGAATACATGGCCACAGAGGCCCACACACATACCTCATACAGGAAAATTATGAAAAGCCATTAAAACTCCAGAGCTCATTGTGGAATCAGCTGAGACCTCTGTTGCAACTATATTGGAGTTCAGATTTTCCCTCTGCCCATTCTTCCTTTGTTAGGCAGTTCTTAAAACTCCTGTAGGCAAATTTCAGCATATCATCTGCTTTGCAAAAAGCAAAACCTATGGCATTTTAAAATCAGTATAATTCTGAGAAGACAGACTTAAATGGAAACTGGATCACCTACTAAACAATGAGAATATCAACACTAATGTAGATAGAGCTCCTTTAGCTCCTGCATGAAACTGTGTTGAAATTATTAAAACTTTAACTGAGATCAACATGGATGGGATATGGATGAAAGAAAAAATGTTGAACAATGAAATATCTCAGGATTTTGAGGAACATGAGAAAAATAGTACTTAAAATGTTGGAATAACTTTCTAGACCCAAGACGGAGACACTACCTTCTGCAGTGCTCTATTAGCAAACTGAAATTTAGGTAATATTTGTGTCCCTGTAAACATCCCTCTTGACCAGAAACACAGTATATCCACTCAGCCAATCTCTGATCACCAAGCCAACTCTTTGCTCTCTTATACTAGACACTGTGTGGTGGTGCTAGACAATCAGTTATTTTCTATTCTTCTTCATCTTGTTTTTCATTATTTATCCTATAAAATCTTACCTTCCACTCCCCTTGGAGGTTATTAAGAGGACATGACTTCAGGTTGACCAACGAGCTGTACCCATACAATCAGAGGCACCTTCCTGACTCCCCTGTCTTTGGAATGTATATTTCACCCACAATTACCACACTAGAGGCTGTTTCAAATACATACACTTGAGAGAGAGAATGGTGTTATTGAGACTGTGGGTAAAATTGCAATATTTCCAGAATCTCTCACCTGGCCTTAGTGCATCTCCATATCAGTAAGTGTTTCCAAGGGGTGGAGAGAAGTAGTCCATCTCCATATTGGTAGGCAATTACAAGGGGTAGCGAGGGATATCTGGACAGGAGAGGTTGAGCACAGCCCTTTTTGCAGGGAGGTAGAGAGAAACATGCGTGAACAGAAGTAGATGACTGCTTGTAAGCAATAAATAGTTTCTCCCATTTTATTTCTCCCTTTGACTGATTTCAGCTTCAAAGCTTATTTGACTCAGGCTGGGAACATATCTTCCCCCTGGAGTTACACATGGTGGTAGTTGGAAGGACCTCTGAACCTGAAATCTGTGTTCATGGGAGCAACAATAGGGCATGCAGCCACCAGAGATTGTGGGGAGATACCCAAAAACCACCGTTTGAATGGTGGGGAGGCCCTGGTAGTTACTGTGGTAAGGGGTGATGACACCCATCCCTCCAGCTGTGGTGGAGGGTACACCTAACCTGAGAGCCCCCTACATGGGACTTCCACTCAGGGAACCCTTAGTGGGGACTGGTCTGGTGTAAACACATCCTAGATGGGTGGGCCCTTGCCCAGAATTGGGTAAGGGTGGAGATACCAGAAGCTGTGGAATTAGCCCTCTGTGACATAGAAGACTTCTTAGAGGCCCTGAGGGACTGTGTGGCAACTGGGTTGTGGGTTGTTTCTCGAGATAATGGAAAGAGTTATCAAGGAGAAAGACTTCAGCATTGCTTGGAGGAGCTGGGCAATGACCTAGGGGATGCCCTTAAGAAAGAGAGATAGTTATTGAGAAGACAGGTAGAGCTCCTGAAAGATAGGTTAGCAGCAAGGGAGAGAGCAGAAGGAAAAGCTGCCTTACAGTAGGCTGTGGGGGAGGGGAAGGAAATAGCAGTGCCTTCAGCCCTGGAGATGGTAGAGGAAATATAAGGGGAGGACAAGGCGGTGGAGTCAAGGGCCAAACTGTTGCAGAGTCCACTGTCCAAGGCCCTACCTCCTCCCATATTAAAGGCCCACCCAGTAGTAATTAAAAAAGTAAAAATGCAACAACCACAGGCTCCTTAGGGGGAGGAGCAGTCCCCTCCCCAGGTTGTGGAGCACTCCATGTTCCGCCCCTATACCCAGGATCAGCTAGTGGATATGAGCATCTAGTATAGGCAGAAGCTATCAGAGTCTCTGCCTACATGGTTTTTGTGTCTCTGAGATATGGGGGTCGAAAACATTGTTATGTTGGGTTCTGAAATGGGAAGACTGGCTTCCCTGATGACTCACCCTTCCCTCCAGCAGCAGTTGCAAAGTGCCTGTTACGCCTCAGGGAATCAGACACTTCGGATTGGCTGACATCAGCCATCAGGACAGTTTGGCCTAATCAGAGTGAATTACTATACTTACCTACTAGCTGGAAAACATATACAGAGCCCTGCAGGTGTTACAGGACCTGGGCATGAAAAATATTATCTATAATATGGACCCCCAGGGCCCTGATGAGGAGTTGTTTACCACAGGAATGATAAATCTGGTGTTTCAAATAGGTCCCCACATTCTTTGGGCCCCTAGTGACTATTCTTTCCCTCCACATAGGGCAACCCATAAGTGTGGCTACTCATACTTTAACAGATCTGGGGGAGGTTGAAACAATAAGAGCGTAGAAGGAGATACAGGCTATGCTGAAAAGAGAGGTTCAGAGGGCCACATGAAGGTCTTGAGGACCCAGATATGGGTTGATTTGATAAAGGCCAGGGTAGTGAAAGAATATCTGATGGGCAACCCAGTAGGATCTTGCTAGAACTGTGACACCAGTTAAAGCCAGAGTGCAGTTCTAGCCATGGAGGCCCAGGACATGGAAGCTGGAGGCAAAGCCCCATGTCTGGCCTGTGTCCCTGCAAAACTTCCTGGGGGATGGTACTTAGAATCTGCCTAGGCCTTCCTCCACACAGAAGGACAATTGGGTGTTGCGGTTTTGGGGTACATGGTGGATACTGGAGGCCACATGTAGAATTAGCAATTCATTGGTTCCCTATGAATGTACAACATGTCCTGGCACTGGTGGACAGAGGAGCTGAATGTTTTTTGATTTATGACAACCCTGAAAGATTTCCTGGGACCCTTGCTGTGATAGATGGCCATAGCAGTAAAGCAATTACAGTGAAGAAAGCCTAAATTCCAATGGGGATAGGGTGTTTACCTCCAAAGGAGTAACTTTGTATATTTCTCTCATCCCAGAATATATTATAGGTGTGTATATCCTGCAGGACCTGTGGTTACAGACCACTTCATGTGAGTTCAAACTGAGCGGTTTTGAGGGGACATGCTAAGCACTGCATGTAGTTCTGCCTGTACCTTGACAAATACTAAGCAGTATAAATTGCTTGTGGGACGCAGGAAATTGGAGAAATGATACAGGAGTTGGAGAAGGTGGGCATCATAAAGCCCACTCATAGTCCCACTTGTAGTCCAGGACTTGGCCCCATTGAAGAAACGGCAAACGGTGCGGCTGTATGACTACACTAATGATATCATGCTCACATCTGATTCTTCTGCAGATTTAGAAAAGGCAGATCCTAGACTGTTGCAACATCTACAGGAGAAAGGATGGGCTGTGAACCAAGTTTCAGGAACCTGGTTTGTCAGTAAAGTTCTTGGGGGTTCTTTGGTCAGGTAAAACTAAAGTTATCCCAGAAGAAGTCATAGACAAGGTCCAGGATCTCACTACTCCTACCATTTTGTTAGACTTACAAGAGTTTTGGGGTCTTTTGGGCTACTGGAGAGTGGTTATCGCACACTTGGCACAAATTCTGAAGCCCTTCTACCAGTTGGTATGAAAGGGCATCAGGTGGGACTGGGATGAAACATGCAGCTGCTTTTACTGCTGCTAAGCCAGCAGCCAAGGCCATACAGGCCTTGAGTGTAATGGACTCATCATTGCCCTGTGAGCTAGATGTTTATGTAACTGAATATAGTTATGGATGGTGCCTTTGGTAGCGGCTTGAATGGACATGCCAACCTTTTGCATTCTGGTCACAACTATGGAAATGAGCAGAGTTCTGGGTCACCTTGATAGAGAAGCAACTGGCTGCTGTGTACCACACCTTGCTGGTTCCAGAGCCCATCGCCAGAATAGCTCTGACCTAGGTAATAGCCACCTATCTCACTGTGGGGTGGGTGCAAGACTGGACCCAAAGGCCATGGAGTGACATGGCACAGACACCTTCACTGACTAAATGGAGTGCATATTAATAGCATCATTGTGCCCTCTATACTAGCCCCTTTCGTGGAGAACTCCAACATTTATTGGTGGCAGTGATGTATACCAGTGGAAAGCAGGAAGAACTTGCTTTTGAGCCATTGTTGGCTGAGAGTTCTTATCAGGGGGGAAAAGCCCCTATACCTGAAGTTGCTTGGTATACAGATGGCTCCGGTCTTGGGCAGCCCCCAAACTGGAGGGCTATGGCTTTCCATCCTATGACTGAGACAGTATGGGTGAAGGACAGAGAGGAGAAGAGCGGCCAATGGGCTGAGTTGCCAGCAATATGGCTCGTGATCACCCAGGAGCCCTCCCCTATAGTTGTGTGCATTGGCAGCTCAGCCTTTATCAGGGCTTGACCCTGTGGCTACTGACATGGTTGATCACCAGCCCCTTTGGGGGCAAGAGTTATGGCAAGACCTATGGGCCTCTGGTCAGACTAAGACAGTTACCATATATCATGTGACTGGCCATTTGCCTTTGGCATCCCCAGGGAATGATGAAGCAGACACATTGGCCCAGGTGCGCTGGCTAGAAGGAAAGCCTGCCTTTGATGTGGCCCAATGGTTCCATCAGCGTTTTTTGTATGTGGGGCAAAAGACAATGTGGGCTGTAGCCTGTCGGTGGGGCTTGCCATTCACCTTTGAAGAAGTCAGTAGAGCCCGGAGAGAGTTGCTCGTGTGCTCTAAGAGGGACTTACACCAAGACCCACAGCAACGTGGGACAATAGTAAAGGAGCCGATACCCCTTGTCAGGTGGCAGATAGACTATATTGGGCCTCTGCCCATATCAGAAGGATATTGGCATTGAGTGACTTGTGTGGACACGACTACTGGACTGTTGGTTGCTTTTCCTGCATGTCATGCAGATTAACAAATGACCAATAGGGGCCTAGAGCATCTCTTTTCAGCCTATGGCCAGCTGCAGGTGACTGAGAGCAATCAAGGCAGTCACTTTACTGAACATGCATTACAAGAGTGGGTGCAGCAATTAGAGATAAAGAGGAAATTTCATGTACCATATAATCCTACTGGGGCAGGCATGATAGAGAGGTGCAATTTGTTGAAATCTGGCCTGAAGTCAGACACCAATCATCTATGGTGCTGGTGAGTTCACTTATGGCTAGTGCTATGGTATTGGAATGAAAAGCCCAAAAAGGAGCCTTGAGCCCTGTGGATATCCTAACACATGTTGTTGCCTCTCCTATGTAACTGTATGTGCAAGCTAAAGAGGAGTTATTGATGCCAGGTTATAGCCAGCAGAGTAAAATCTATCTGCCAGCCACAACTGCATTAAACTCTGGAGACTCTATGGAGTGGAAGTGTCCATAGACATTTTGACACGTGGCCCAGCAATGGCTGGCCCTTCTGGCACCTTTGGGAAAAGACCTGGAAGCTGGCCTCCTGTGTGTTACTGGAGTAAGAGCAAAATAGCCCCCAAAGATCATGGTAGTGCACCCAAAATGTACTGGATATAAGAGCATCTTATGGGGAAGTTTTGTTTTATCTTTATGGCCATTGCCTGTACCTCCTATAGCCCTATATATTGACCCATCTGTAAATCCCACAAGAAGGGCCGTGAAGTTCTGGTGTACTTGCCCAGGACGAGATACCATTCCTGCCACTGTCCTATCACAGGATCATTCTCTTGCATACATCCTACCTAATGTACAAGATTTGTCTATGCTGGTGTCATTAAAACATGTATCTTACCGACTTTAAGGTTATTTTCTTCTACAGTCCTTGTGGCCAGGAAACGCCCCCTGACTGCAGCTACCCTGTGATGATTGCTCTGAACTCCCTTCCTGTTCAGCTTCTGGCTGCCTGTAGAATGTGTGAGCTATTGACTTAATCTGCATAGGACTTTTAACCTAGTTGAATCTTCTGTTTTAAGAGTATCATGATTTTATTGCTGTTGTTATTGTGTGTTATTTGTCTGGATACAGTGCTCCAGTTTTCTTGCACAGGGGCCATGGCAGAAGATGGGGAGTGAGTAGATTATGAGGCAAGATTTCTGGAGGGGTGATCTGTGAGTATAATTGCAATATTTCCAGAATCTCTCACCTGGCCTTAGTTCATTTCCATATCAGTAGGGGATTACAAGGCGGAGCGAGGGCATATCTGGACTGGAGAGGTTTGGTGGGGTCCCTTTTTGCAGCTAGGTCCCAAGAGACACAGGGAAGCAGAAGTGGATGATTGCTTGTGAGCAGTTCATGGGTTTCTCCCATTTTAGTTCTCCCTTTGAGTGATTTCGGCTTCCAAATTATTTTCCCTATGCTGGGAACATATTCCACCTCCCCCCGGCCCTGGAGTTACAGGGACTGTCTTGACCGAATGTCTGACTGGATCCAGGAAAGTCCTTTCTGTACATTTTTAAGATTATGGGGGTGGGTGGAGGTCTACTCATCAGCAGCTGCCCAAGGAAGCCTCATAAGTAAATTACCCTGCTTATTAAACCTGCCTCCTACCAATCTAGAGCATCTGGTTTTGGGGGTTCATTTTGCAGTATTCTGAAAGGTGACTGCCCACTTCATGAAGTGTTAAAGTTTATTTGTATAACGTAAATTGCTTTATGTAATCATTTTTTAAGTTATTGATGACAAGGAATGGAATCCAAAGCTGACTGCTAATAGCTTATGGGACAATGAGATGCACAAAGTAGCCACGAGTTGAACCCCTGAATTCAGTGTTCCTGTCATTACCAAGGGCTGTGGATGAGTCACTTTTGGATTTGGTGTCTGTTCTTTTGTATGCATCACTCTGATCCTAACAAACTTTATTTAAAAAAAAAAATGTTCCCTGAAAGGTTCTGGGCTCCTGGATAAGTTCTGGAATATTTACACTGTGAGTCCACTATGGGTGGCAAGTTTTAGGGAACTCACAAAGTGTCAAGGTCAGTCCACAGCATAAACCACTGGCGAACTTGGGAAACTAAATTAAGACAAGAAATTCAGACTACTTAGAACATCAAAATAAAATCTAAGTAGCCAAATGTTGGACTATGAAGAGCCATCAGGGTCTTGGCCACTAAAAAAAAAAAATCTTGTGAAAGGAATAATACATTTATTGCTAATGGGAAACTCAGAAGCCAAAGCTGAGTTCAAACAGTTACAAGCCGTTAGAGCACACACCACCAAACGTTTAAGACTCCCGTGCTAAGACAAGTTGATCACTGACTTGGTCAGACTGACACTGCAAAACATCAGAAAATCCCCAACTCAGTGGCACGTTGCTCTTGTGTATGAATTTGGCTCTACAAGACCCAAGGCACAGCCAAAGAAATGGGAACCTCAAGTTTCAAAGAACTTAGTATACCACCTCCAGCCCACATGCTTATTTTATGTCTGGAACTGTGGTCCTAGAAGTTGTACATACCTACAGAACTGGGAACATTTTACTAAATTGTCCTAGAATTATAATGGCTACTATGGTAAACAATCCAATTAGACAAGATCATTCATTTAAAAAGTGCTCTTGAAAGGAAGGCTCTGTAATCAAACATAAAATAGGATAACTATTTTAATCAGCATGTAGAAGCCTCCCAAAGTCTTCAGAATTCCAAAATAGCTTTGTTCAAAATTCATTGCAAAAGGCTAATGAAAATTAAAGACATAAGCGGTACCCAAAACATAAGGCTGTAAGACTGCCATGACTTCTGCTGTCCTCCATCCTCCTTATTTGGGTATTCGTCTGCCAGGCCTTTATCTGAACTGCCTCCCCACTCTGAAGAGACCACAAGACCACATACAAAAGCCCATAAAGTTAATGGCCTTAAAATGGCAGCAGCTCTCAGCCAGAAGCCTAAAACACCTGGACGTCCCCGTCACCCTTCTAGGGGTCCACCATCAAAACACTGGCAGAGTAATCAGTGTCTTGTTTGCAAAAAACTGGAACTTTGGAAAAGAGAATTGTTCTAAAATTTTTTGTCAAATCTTTCACACCAGCTTGGATACCCCCATATCTACCCTTGAATGAGGTCCCCCAAATGGGCTCCTCCCAAGGCTGACAGGACTCCACGGGATTGTCTTCTAACCTTCTGGCAGTTATTCCCTTGAACAGCTAAGGGGAAACTAGAATTAATATTAATGGAGAATATTCCGGAGTCCTAGTAAATGCCGGGGCTATACTCTACTTAACTCTACTTGCTCAGGAACCTGCAGGGGATCCTAGGAAAACTGGCAGAAGCCAGTGAAGGGTATTAATTCTTACCAGTCAACTCTCCCAGATTCTCCGTTGTGCCCTGTAAAACGATGAAGATAAATTTCACATCTTTCCTTCCTTTCCAAATCCAGCCCCATTAATTGTTAACCCTTTCTCTTCCAGGGACAAATAGATTGATTGCTTTCTTCTTTGTTTCACTTTGTGTCCTGAGGAATCGCCTTGGTTCTCCGCCTGTCTGAGATGTTCTCTACGCTGTATCTTGACCACAGTCACTCACACTAGTGATTCTTACTTGGGTTATGGGATGGGATATTCGTCCTGAGCAACAGGTCTGCACATACACATGCGAACACACTTATACTCCCCCACACACAGAGTTAAAAACTTTCTGGTAAATATAATAGATACATTAATGGCTGTATAAGTAGACTGGCTACACAATTTATTATTTAAATCTGAATAATTTTGAGAATAAAGAACATACTATTAGCCATAATTCCAAAATCGTAAGTCTAAATCAGGATTAGCTCTAAGAGAAGGATCAACAACATAATAAATGCCTGTAATACAAGGTTCTTTTGCTTGCTCCAAATTTAGGTCACTAATCCTGAACTTCATGTTTAGTACTATTTCAATAGAGGATATAACTTGTCAGTTAAAATAGTACACCTCTTACTCATTTACTCTTAGACACAGTTTAAAAAAGCACCAATCAATAATATTTCATCATTTGAACTCATGTAACTAAAAAAATACAAAGATAAAAAGTTTTCACCAGTTTGTTAATATTTTAAGTCTGTATTTTAAAATTACATTTCCACTTTCTATTTATATATACTCTAAATTCTTAACATACTTTTCTTCATCATGGTGAATCTGCCTATTTTTAGGTACTTTTCTATCAAGGTCTTGCCTTCTACTTTTTAGGATTTTTTTTTTTAATCTTCCTCTTCTCAAAGAAATAAAATTTCATTTTATTTCAGTTAGAGTTCCTGAACACTGTTTTTATGGCTGTTTCCTGTCAGTAATATTTCTGCCATCTTCCAAATTAGTATCACCTCCAAACTCAATAAAATTACTACTGCTAACTTTCCTAGGGAATAAAATTTTCTGTTGAAATTAGTTAGAATGCCAAATCTTCTGAGAACACTATTTAACTAAATATTCTTTCTGTTTAAATAATTTAACCTGTTTTTTTCAGAACATTTGACTTTCTTTTTTCTGTACACATTTAAGTGAGTTTATAGTAACTTATTTTTATGCTTAATGAAATGTGATAGGCCATAATTGTTGGCATAAACAATAAAACTCCATAATTCATAAAAATAACTCACTAACATTTTATAATTTTGAATAAAATTTACAATCTGAGTCTATATAACAATGGATGACCGGAAGCGAAATGTTCTGTGGTTTTACCTTGCTAGAAGACGTGACATGACAAGAATTCATATTTCCAGGCTTTACATGACCAAAAACAGGACCATTCTTGCAGTAAAAATAGGGGGAATCAGTAGAATAAAAAATATGTCATACTTATCACATGAAGGTAACACATGACTATTATTTTCTTTTTTCTCATTATATTATTCTTCATTGCTTTGTTTAATATTTTCTTCCTGATCATCTCTGCCCTCCTTGCCATTCTAGATTCATTTATTACTTTCTACTTTAATTCCTCAGATCCCAACTTTTCAATATTCTATTCTGCCAAAAGTTTTGTATTTAACCCAGATATGCCATCTGCAAAAGTACTCTTGTCATTTAATCTTCACGGTGAAATTCTTGGCTTTCCAATAAATTTAATTTAATAAATATTTGCTATGTTCCTATTTCATGCAATGTATTATGTGAGCTAGTGTAAAGATATATAAAATGATTTTCTTTTCAAAGGGACAGATAAGTATACAGGCAGTCATGACATTGTGATATTATAAGACAGAATTATGAATGCTAATGGAGTAAAAAAAAGAGAAACACCTATGCAATCAGGGAAATTTGAGTGGATGTCTTTAGGTAGTATTCACAGGAGAAAGAAAAACATTACCAATGCAAGATGGCATAAGTGTTCATACCAATTTCTATTAATTGCAATTATTTTGCTGTTGGCTAGATTTTAACACATGGAGGGTAATATTACACAATAATGTTAAGGTATAAATCAGTGGGAGCATATAAATGGCAATGTAGAATATCCTCAAGACTGAAGTCAGTGGTATCAGTTAAAAATTGTGATAATTCAAAAAAATATGGAAAGAGCATGGGATAGGACTGTAAACGTCTCCATGATAAAAAACAAACACAAACAATTCATTATGTTTTTTAGGTCTGTCAATCAAATGGGCTTGGTAATTAATGTGGGATGAAAATTTTGCAAAGAAAGTTCAAGGAAACCTTAGTTTATTTTGTCTTGGATAACTAGATAATGGCAAAAATCTGAAATTATAATAATAATGATATGAATATTAATAATAACAATATTGCAAGGGAACAATGACTTTATTATTTTCTTTACATATGCCAGAATTGGTGTTATGGGATTTTGTATGCATTTTTTTATGTAAAGTTCATAAGAACTCTATGACAGAGGTTCTGTAGATGTTCCTCATTTATATCTAAGGCTTAGAGATAATAAATTACTTTTCCAAGTTTCCAAGTTTAGAAAACTTAGAATCATACTTTCAAATGACTGGAACTCACAGTCATACAGTGGACTTGACCGTTAATATGTTAATGTTTTTGTTTTAATGATTAATGTTAATATGTTTTTGCCTGAAGATGATGAGGTCCATCTTACATAATGTTGAGCTTGATGATTGTGGTTAATTTTTTGTATGAGAACTAGAGCCAGGAAGGTGGATCCGTCTGAGACAACGAATAGAGAAGTATCAGCTCTGGAATATTTCTTGTTTTCGTTCTTTGGTAAACCACTATTTGTTTTAGTTCTTGTTTTGGAATTCTGATAGCATGGATGATAAACCACATAGATTTGTCTTTACTACCATTACTTTTTAAATTTCCTATTGAATATTTTTGTAGTTTTTTAACTTTTTCTGTTTATTCAACAAATACAAATAACATGCTTTTCTTTTTTAGAGCTACACTTCAAAGTACCTGCTCAAAACAATAAATTTTTCTTTATTTTTTAATTTCATGATGTTTTTTTAATCAAGAAAATTAAAAGCTTAAATTTCTGATTTTTCTTTCTAATAAAGTTATTGTTTTTTAGATGCAATATCCTCTCAAACCTCTCTGAATATATATTAAATGTTTACAGCATTTTTCCTATTCCTTTAAATGTTTTTATTCTTTGGTAGAGCAGTAATATTTTAACTTCTTATGAAAAATTCAAAGAACCCCATGAATAACAATATATTACAATGAATGTCCATGTTTCTGCCTCCCAGTTTCAATATTCAAATTGTGGACAGTTTAAACTCTCATTCACTTATACCTTCTAGATTATTTTAAATAAATCCCAGACATAATCTTATGTAATCAATAGAAATACTTCTATGTTTAAAATATGTGTAGATTCTTAAAGTATAAAAATGTCATTATCATATGTAAAGAAATAACAATACTTCTCTAATGTTATCAAATATCTAATCAGTATTCAAATCTCTGTCTCTATTTTACAGTTTATTTGTTGGATTCAAGAAACAATCTGTATATTAGTGTTTCATATCTTAAGTCTATTGTTAATAGCTACTTTCTTTCCCTTTCCTCCTTTTTATTATTATTTTTTGCTTTGCAATTAGCCCATTAAATAACATAATATATAATGACACTTCCACTTGTGGTTTTTGCATGCTTATGGTTTTATTTAAAATATTCCTCTGGATTTTTGATTTCTACTTATTGGCAGTTATGTCTTGAGACGTTAATCAGAGTCAGGTGAGATTTATTTATACACTTTCAAGAAAAGGTAAGCAATGTCTAATTTTCTCTGGTTATGAGATATAAGTAGCCATTGTTTATCATTGCTTGGAACTATCATTTCATTAGGGGTTGTAAGTGGAAATATTCTAATATCATTCCCCTTTCACTTATTAGCTAGATTATTTCTGTAGGGGAAGAATTCTCTTCATTAGCTCTTATGTTACCTTGAAGTAAGGTTCTTACATTAAAGGAAGATAAATGCCTGATTCTCTATCACTCCCACCCTTACTTATCAGTTTTCAAAATACCTAGAAATATAACTAGCAATGCTGAAAAGTGACCAGAGAGATTTTATTTTGTTTCTGAATCATTGCAAATGCGGAGACATAATTAATGTGCTATGGTCCCACACATCACAGTTATTATTATTATTGAAAATAATACTGTTTTGCCCAGTGTGTTTCTTCAGATTTCCTGATTCCTTTATATGTAATTGCAATCGTTTTTATCACTTTTTTTTGTCTTATTTATAATCATCCTCCAGATTCATCTTCTAAGTACTCTTTCCCAATACAGGTAGTCATCTCTACTAGGACTCCTGACTTCTTTTAATAGAAAATGGTATTTGGACACAATAATTAAGACACTAGAGAATGTCATTGTTACTGGGTTATTAAGCCTTTTCAGTAAAGAGTAGTTGCTCTTATTAAAAAAATACGTATCATGAGTTCATTCTTATATTTCCTAGTCAAATGTAGGATAATAGGTGTTTTACTTATCATTTCTTAAATTGACATTTTTTTATTTTAAAATAAGACACTGATACAGAAAAACCCACAAAACAAATTCATAGGTTAATGGAAATACCTTTACACAAATTGGCAGATGTACTTTTTAATGATGGTGAACAAAATATGTGGGAGAATAAATTTTGAGGATTAGATAATAAATTCAGTTGAATTGGAATTGCCATTGATACATCCATGTTGAGACCTCTCTTAGGCTGCAAAAGCATATAGTCATCAGAATCAGAATACAGGTGGTTATAAACATAGACATTATAGGATTGAAAATATCCCTTGAGTGTGTAGAATGAGAGCGAAAGGGTTATGGGGGTAACTATGAATGTGGGTTGTTTGAAGAGTTGAAAAAGAAAAGTAAAACTAACCAAAGTTGACAAAGGCATAAATCAAATGCTTGTCGTGTAAATGAAGCAGGAAGAAAAGTTTATAGAATCTTGCAAAAAAAAATATTTTCAGATATCATAAATGTGACAGATAAAAAAAAAAAGAGAACAGTGTTCAGGAAAAGGCCCCTAAAGTAGTCACCTATGACACTCTTCAGAAGAGAGGTTTGGAAGGGATTGGGCTGGAAATCACATTTCTGCGGCTGGGAAAGTGAATGAAGATCAGAAATAAAGATAATAAGTGAACTTTAAAATTAAAAAGCAAATTTCAGCCACCTGATTCTGCCCACTTTGACAATTAGTTTCGAAAATGATGTCCTTAGAGACCTTAACAAATTACAAGAGAGGCCAGGCTTGCTCAACTTTTATAAAATGTGATGTACTGGAGTTTCAGTAAAGATACTATTTAATAAGTTGTTCTCTGTTTTAAAACCAAACATTTGAATGCCATTGCTCTCAAGTCATTGCACTTATTGAAAGATTTTTTTTTTACTCCTTTTAAAGAAGACCAAGAAATATGTGGCCTAAAGAAAGATGTGTAAACCTTTTCAAAAATACAACCAGATTATCATTTTTTAAACCTTTTCAAAGAAAAAATTCATTTTTTCCCCATTGACCTTGTGTATTATTAAATTCTATGGTGGAGTATAAATTGTCTCAAGTTTTCTAAAGTTTGGAAAATGAAAAAAAACAGAAAATCATCACATAATTTCAATAGGTAATGACCAAATTCTAAATATCAATTTCTTTTAAAAACTGAAACTGCTTTAACTTTCCTCACTTACTAGAAGACAATTTTCCTGCAGGTTCCCAAGTACTAAAGTAGAATAGTGTTGGAATGTTCTAATTTGTAGAAATGGTGTTTAGCAAATTTACTTGTTTTTTCATCAGAGGAAAAAGCTGGTAAACTTCTCCATTTCTACCCACTCACTTTCATATATTTTTTCTCCTAATTTAAAACATAAAAATTATGTGAATCTATTCTGAAAACAAAGAAAAGGTAAAATGAATTGATAAAAGTGAAAATTTTATGATTTATTTGAAAAAAATAATTTTCATAAAATATTATTTTAAATAAGCACTATAGTATCCTTTAAATGTACCAGTTATTTGGCAAATAAAACTTTCAGAAAACTGAGTCAACTTTCTACCAAAATGAACCTTACTGCCAATTGTTATTTGAAAAGTTAGGTCATAGCTTTACAGATTATCCTGATGAGAATTACTGCCTTTTCTTAGTGTGAAGGGTAGCAGTTCTCTGAACTTCTTTTCCTCCATGTCTTTGCTAGCTTTTTAGTATTTTGGAAATAGTGTTTTGTTAAACCAATATAACACCAGTGTGTCCACTCCCTTCCCTCAACAGATGGTAGATGCCAGATGGTGGAAATCATTGCTCATATATTTTTCTTAGAACCAAATCAAGAAAAAAAAAAATACGGGTATGTTCACTTGTGGTCACTGCGTGAAAATTAACTATGTTCAAAAGACTCTCTGAATTTAACCCCACTTATATTACCCTAAGATACTTACTTATAGTTCTCTCTTGATTGGTTCAGCCAGTTTTCTTGTCACTTTGATTCTTAGCAATCCATGGCTTCCCCTTGGTAATTGTACATATTTCAACTTTCAAAAATTGACTAATAATGTATTAACAAAGGAAAAAATCCACATGAACAAAACAGAATAATACATCAGAGGTTACAATGAAATTCCTATTTTCTTCCTGGTCTTCCTTACTCATTTCAAGAAAAGTTTGTGTTAATAAGCATATATATATATTCAGAAATACGTATATATGCATACACACATATACACGTCTATGTGTGCATTATAAGTAACTTGCATAGCATATCTTTTCAATCCATACCAATCACTTCATTGCTTTATTTCATTGTACAGATCATTTTAATATCTGTTTTTTTTTAAATCAACACTCATACATGAGAATTGTGTAGTTCTTTTGTGTGCTTTTTCTGTTCTGTAAGGATGTTATAATGGAGAAAACAGTGATATTGGAAGGTTTCCTAATTCCATGATGCCCTTGAACAAGTTAGATTGTATCATATTCTTGAAATTCTGATAGACTTTACTTAAGTGCCTATGTTTTTTCCCTTGGCTTTAGCAATTTTAGCGGATGTGTATTTAGGTATGTGTGTAGTGTTTGCTCATGAAGAGCTATGACTTATCAATTTTCATTTCAGTGGCAGATAGTATGCCTATTTCATTTGTTTGGTTTCTTTGGATATCATTGTTTTATATTTTATGAGGAAATATGTATTTTAATTAAGTTATATATAAAGAACATAAAATAATATAATCAACATTCCATACACCACTGCTTAGTGAACAAATGTTGAATTTTGCCTTTTTTAATATTATATTATAAATGTATCTTATACCTTATCCCTTCTTCCAGAAATAAACAAAATCCTGCAGTTTGTGTTTTTACAAATTATGCTGACAATTGTTTAAGAATTACATATATTTATAATCATACATGTGCATAAGTAGATCTAGTTTCTTTATCTTAAATTTTAAATGAATCCATTTCACCTTTTATATTTCCTGCATAAAGTTAAATAAGTATGTAATCTTATGCTTTACATTTTATTAATTTATTAATTTCTAATTTCCTGTTTATTACTTTTATCATTTTATTTTACTCTTTTGCTACACTTTTACTAAATTGGTATATAAAATACTTTGCTTATTTTATATAGAATTACTTTAAAAAATAATCAGAGCATGACTTTATTCTGTGTTTTGAGAAATGAGTTTTTTCATATTTGTTATAGAGACATATTGCAATTTTATAATTTTTGTAATGTAATTTTGGTTTTGATTTTTTGAAACAATATTTGTTTTAAGATTGAAATTTTTTTTTATTGATGTTTATAAGAATTAGGTTTTCCTTCCTATTTTATATTTAGTATCCTTTTTACTACTTTGAGATTAGGAACTGGCTTTTACTCTTTCTACTTTTTATGAAAATTAACTGAGCTTTGTTTCATGGTCTAGTGTATGAGCACTTTTAATCAGTACTTTTTTAAATTAAGTTACCCATTTAAAAAATTGCTATGTATTTTGTTTCCAGAAAACAAAAATATCTTTTTACCTATCAATTCATCCATCTATCCATCCATCCATCCATCTGCATATAATATAGCTATTATATTGAAAGAGCACAGCTCTATAGGATGCAAATAGAAAACATTACTAATTTTTCCCAATGTCCATTCAAAATCATTCTAAGCATGTAGTTTTTCATGGTTCCTTAGATAGAATAGTTCCCATAACTTTTTAGTAAACTTCAGTCACATAACATAATAGTTCCTATACTGGAAATAAAATTTCTACTTCATTCTAATTATAAAGATTTCAAGTTTCATGTATAAAAACAAGTTACTCTCTCCCAACTTGGCAATGCTTTAAGCTACAAAGTTTTCAAAGAAGGAAGAGGGCATCCTTGGTTTGTTTGATTTCCTTCTTTTGGTCTTACCCCTACCCATCCCAAGTGAGCTACTTTTGTTCCTGTAAGGATCCAGCTGGGAGAGAGAAGAGCAGTACAGATCAGCAAATATCCACTTGACTAATATTGTCTTCATCTGTCATCAGTAGTTTAAGGGTTTGAGGAATGTCCTAATTGATTCTCACAAGATGCTCCCTTATAATTTCCTCAGAGATTTCTTCCTGCAGACACCTAATTGAAGTAACTTCTTTGATAAAGTCAAAGCTGTCCTTTCTCTAATTGTATATGCTGCCATCTCAGCTTCAGTACCCACCAGTGTATCTCTAGTCTTTCCAGACTGGCACTCATTCTGGCACAAGAAAAGCTCTTTAAAATAATTCTCAAGCCTGGAGCATCCTGAGTAGCCCAAATTTGATCTGAAGAAAATATTTAACTGTTGTATTCAAAGTGCAGAACTAAGTAGTGTGTTTCCATAAAGCAAATACCTTCGGCCTTTCAATACCTATAAATTTCCACACTCCTTTTTCTGTCCCTGAATAAAACCTGAGCTATATTCACAGCTCTTAGAAATATTAAACTACATGGTTTTATCTGGTTACAGAAAGTTGCACTTTGGTAATATTAATAAGTCTTTAGTCCTAGAAGGTAGCAATACCGGGTGATTTTAGACAATGGGTTCTCTAGACAGTTTGCCTGTGCTTAAATCTCAGTGTCAATGCTGTGACCTGGAAAAAATCTTTCATGGTTATGCTTCATTTTTCTCATCATAAGATTAAAAGAACAATAGCATCCACATCCTAAGGTTTTGTTCAGGTATTTGTAATTTGCTTAGAACAGGACCAACATAGACTAAGTGTCATATACATGGCTGTTCATAAAACTTAGAATACCTAAAACATCAGTTTTGTTTCAACTTGGGCTAATTCAAGTCTGGATCTTTAATTGGGAAGGCGTGGGGATACCTTGAGAAACTTCATTTCCATTTCCATGCATTAAATTTCTCCCTCTTCTCCCAGTAGACAGCAATTACATTTTGCAGTGTTTTTGTATCATGGTGAAAGAGAAGTAAGGGGATAGAAATATCTTACCTACCTTGATTTCACATTACTAGTTTCTGGAACTAGCATGTGTCTAATTTGCTGTCATTGTGACTATACAAATGTAACTCCTTTGATGTTTCTTGACTTGACTGCTTAAGACCATGTCCTTGAAGTTGGGAAAATGAGAGTTCATTGATGATTGGAGTATATATCAGTTAAATTATTTTGGAGAGAATTTAATTATACCAGAAAGTCAAAATGCATGTACTCTGTGACCTTTAAATTTCATTTCTAAGTATCTACCCTAGAGAAACTCTCACACATGTGTACAAGGAGACTAATATGAGAGTGTTTATTGAAGCACTCCCTGTAATAATGAAAAGAAAAAATTACCTAACTAGCCCTCAATTAATATTTAAACTACTTTATTCTTATATGTTTCCTGAACTATCAATATAACTGGTCAAAATTTGTCCACTAATTTTTACACCTCTTCTTTCTAAACTATTTTGTTTGAAAGCATTAAGTTATTTAAGTTGTAACATCTTTCTCACATCTGCTTTAGGTAGTATATGACTGTAATTTTTGAAGATGTACGGAATTCCAACTCCCCAGTGTTGAAGTCCCCAATATTTAATAAATCTTTCTCATGTGACTATTAAAACAGAAAATTCTGGATTAGCCTGGCCAATAAAAATTTACAGCATATCATCCCTCCCCTTACATTCACTACAATAAAGGCATTTAATATCTTTTCAATGCTTTTAACATGACCTATGAGGTCCAAGATGCTTTGGCTCCAGCTGTATTCTTCATTTTCATATAACATACCCCCCATATAATCTTTCCATGTTTTTTTAAATGGATCAGTGTCTTTTCATGATGTAGCCTAAAAATGCTTTTACATGTCAAAGTCAGCACCCTCACATTTCCCTTACCCATTTCTCTTTCTCATTCTTTCTCTCTCTCTCTCTCACACACACACATGCATGCATACATACATACATATACACACATTCATATACCATATACATACATATTACCTTAACATGGTATGTGCTTGTACAAATTTCATGTTAGTGTTTAAATATTACTTCTTTGGGAAAGTCTCCTTTGATGACATAGATGGCCATAAGATCTCATTATTAACTATAATGTGTTTTCATAGTTGTCATTACAACTATAGTTGGGTAATTATGTTTCAGCTACTTCTGTTTTATATCCATCTCTCCCCCTACACTGTGTACAAATTGTTAAATAAATGAGTGAATGCATGCATGAATGATTGAATGGTTGGAATCAGGCCAACTAAAATTAGAATTTCCAATTAATGTCAATAGCCACAGGTTTCTTATCTGAGAAAAACTAAAGAGTAATATTATGTATTTTTACCAAGCAGTGACGATTAAAGTACGTACAGTGCAGTAAAGTATATAATATATATGCAGTAAGTTGATAAATCATCCTTTCACTGTCAGCTGTTGGTAATAATGTTCTTTTCTCTATTTAGAACTCTTTAAATACCAAAAAAAGGAATCATAAATATACAAGAAAAACCTCTGAGAGAGATTAGATGATGTGAGAACTCTTACTATTAACATTTAGGAATGCTTCAGAAAATCCCATTAAATAACTAGACAATTTTCAAAGAAACTAAGGGAAGTTTGCAGGGGTTAAAAATAAAGTGGAAAAAAAACCTTCTAACTACCCTGAATATTTCATGGCATAGGTTATTAATTTAGAAACCTAGAAGCTTAAGTTTTGATACCTCATTCGGGACAGGAATTGAGAGTTTGAATATTAGAAGTAGGAGGTTAGAATGGAGGTATGTATGTTTATTTAGTATCCATGAGAGGTTTCATATTCAGCAAGGACCCTGAGAGAAAAATAAAGGATTTAGCACAGACAGACAATAAGGAAGATGAAAACAATGGGCTAGCAAGAAAAAAAAAACAACTGTCATTCCAGAGGGCTGAAAAGAAAATTTTTTGTCAGACTGTGATCCAAAATAATGAGCTCACTATCCAAAATTATAAAACACAAGAGGGCAAAAAACTGCTCTGAGTTAGTGTTAGCACAGATATCAAATAGATCAATGAGTAGATATAAAAATAATTCTTTTAACAATACTAATAAAATAGACAAACTTTTGACAAGTTTATAAATAGATAGAAGCAAGTTGCATATAAACAATAGTAAGAAGTAAAATGCATGTATGTAATTCTTACAGGATTGTTAAATAACAGAGAATGCATACTCTAATCCCCAGAACCTGTCAATATGTTGTTATATTACATGGTTAGGTTAAATTAAGGTTACAGATGGAATGAATAATTAATTTGTTATGGCAGCAGAAATAATTAATAGTTGCATTTTGCCTTCACTCCAAAGTGAAACTATACATCCTTGCCTATATGCTGTGGGGTATCTCAATGACCTCACATACAGCATTTATAGGCAAGACCTTAATCACATCCTACTTCCTCCAGGACCATAGGTATGATATCACCCTAATGATCTGAACATGAGATCATCATTTGAATATGAGTTCAGAACATACAAATACAAAGGAGCTCACTAGAAGGGGATAAAATAGACCATTACCCCACACATAGTACAAAGCCCCACTATCTCAATTAAATTCTTAAACCTTATTTGGTAAAAGCAATGCGACTCCATTCCTGACACTGTCAATTAATGGCCACAGGCCCTCTCAGCACCCACAATGCTAATACTAGCCCAACATCTTTGAGCCCTATCAGTACCAATGGATGAACTGTGGATTCAATACCAACAAACAGCTAACTCCCTATGGATATACATTACTTGGAAAAAGTAAACCCCTTTTTGGTTATGTTAATGTTACTTCTCTCCCTGTATATGCAATCTAAATACCTAAATGTTGAATATAGGCAAAAGTGTGGTATAGTCATGGAATTAATCATTATACAATGATTAAATTGAATAAAACAGAGTTTCATTAACATCTATGTATTTTTTAAAAATTGTGGAATGATAAATCTAATAGTTAGGTAAAAGTTAAAAATAAGCAAAAATGTTCTATATTAATTGATACATTTGTATGTGGGAAACTTATGTAGATACATTTGGAAAATATATATATTCAATAATATATTCTTATCCAAGGAAGGAAAGTGAAGATAGGGATTAAATAAATATGATTTATTTAATGACTTAATTTTGTACAGTTAATTCTTAATTTCTTTAAAAATCATTACCAAAGTGGAACAAATATGGCAAAACATAGCTGGTTTGTCATTGCATAATGGTTATATTATTCACTGTGCTTTGTTTTTTGCCTGTAACAGCTGATGATAACTGATAATTGGACATGTCTGAAAACTGTGCAGGAGAGACAAAAGGGCCAAATTCTTGTTCACTATTATGAGATTTTCTTTTGGATCTGATATCCTGTGTGATATAATTAGAGAAGACATGTTAATATTTCTCAAGGTAGGGCTGAGTGAAACTATTACACTTAAATGGAGTTCAATTAAGAACCATACAGTTTATGTAATTATATATACAAGGAAACTATAGGCCATTTGATCATTGTTAGCTTTGAGATTATAATCATTAAAGCTCATGTATGCATATGTCTTACTTTTTCCTGGATTTGACCTATATAATTTCCCAGGGCTTCTGTGTAATAAATTCTGTATTTAATGGTCTTTTTACATATTAATAATTATTCTGTTTACTTTTTCTAAAGACATTTTACTCATCAATTATCATGTGCCTCTCTCCTTCAATGAAATTCTGAAGTTCCCTAGTAGGTTCATGAAAAGTATAAATATAAACCATGAGAAAGAGATTTTATCCATTTTAATTATTTCTTGTTATTGAAACAATTACATTTTACCTTAAATTCATGCTATTAAGTGGAAACTGCACAGGGTTTATTATTTTACTTCATTATTAGCTAAATTTCCATATCAATATCATGCTAGTAAATATCATCAACTATTTCATCAGTTTTATCTGAATTAATACAAATAATAATGCTCTATTAGCATATAAAATAGAATATGAATTAAATACTCATTTAGTTCAAAGGGTTTATATGTATCCCTTCTATCCTATGGCATTTATTTGCATAACTGGGAGCATAGATTTTCTTTTATGAGATTGTGGGATTTTATTCCTTCCTATGTTCGATGTAAGTCAAACCACCAGTGCTGTAGACACATACCCACCCATCTATTTATTAAAGAATATCACAGGCACTGAGGCCTAGCATTTTTCTCCACTTTTCTATTATTTTCTAGGTAATAATTAGTATTATTGGCTTTGTCTAGGAAGTATGTATTGTTTTTCCTATCACTGCTTTTTAAAAATTTCTCTTTAACTTTGACTTTTAACATTTTGACCGTTACGTGTCTGGGTTTAATCTCTTTCCATTTACCCTTTTTGAAATCTGCTGAATTTTCTGAATATGTAGATTAATGTTTTTCTTCAAATTATGGAAAGTCTTCAAACATTGACAGTATTTCTTTGCATATTATTTTCTGTCAGTTTCCCTCTCATCTCATTTTAATATTCCCATTACTCATATGTTGGTGGAATTAATGGTGTTTCATATTTTTCTAAGGCTGTGTTCATTTTTCTTCTGCTATTTTTCAGATTGCAGTCTCTACTGATCTGTCTTCAAGTTCTCTAATTCTTTCTTTTACCAGCCAAAATCTAATTCTTTCTTTTACCAGCCAAAGTGTTGAGACACTTTGGTGAATTTTTCATTTCACTTCTGTACTTTTTAACTACAGAATTTCCATTTGGTTCCTTTCTTTTACTGCAATATATTTAATGATTTTCTCTATTTAATGTGACATTGTTCCATATCTTCCTTTGCATTTTTAAATGCTTCCTTTGGTTCTCTGAACATATTTAAAATAGCTAGTTTGAAGTATTTGTATTCTAAGTTCACCCTTGGACTCCTTCAAAGTCAGTTTTTATTGTCTCTTCTTTTGTTCCTGTGTGTGGATCACACTTTTGTTTTTTGTGTTGTTGTTTGTTTATTTGTTTTGATGTCTCCTAATTTCTGGTTTTACAAGACTTGACTTTTTAATAATACAACATAACAATTCTGGAAATCACCTCCCCTCTCTCCATACTCCATTGCCAACAGATTGTTGCTGTCACCATTTGCTTGGTAATTTTGTTTGTTTAAAGGACTTGGCTCAACTTACTCCACAAAGTATATTTCTCATGCAGTGTGCAGTCTCTGGAGTATGCGTTCATACATTTCTCTCTGTTTTTACTTTTCACCTTATCTACCAAAGTCTCATCTCGGGGTTGTCATGAGACATTTACTGACCAAAGGTTGCATTTAAATCCCTTAGCCAGCTAAATTTTTCACTTCAAAGCAATAGTTAAATATCCAGATGTGTGCATAGTTTGGAGGTTGCTATCACAGTTTAGGGAGTTCAGTTTTGCTCCCACATTCAGCCTGAGATTAGGAGTTTAAACGTTCTCTCAGCCATTGCTCATGAGAATGTGCAGCCATGGACATGCAGACAATCCTCAGACTGATGGGGATGAGTATGATTTCATTTTTAAGCCGGTTTCCTGGGAGTTGCTTCTGGGCCAGCCTGGCTCATTTTCAGTTGGTGTTTGTTCAGAGGTGCTGTTTAAGCCCCCTGGGCTAGTAGACCCCTGCCCTGTGTGGATTAGTCTGGGTGCAGCTTGGGGAATGCTTTTCAATCTACAGCATGTCCTGTTCTGATTGCTTCTGAGTGGGTGCAGCCTAATGCTTGTGCACAGTCTTTTTATCTCCAGAGTTGACTGTGATCACAGGAGGGCTATTCTTGACTGTCCCTTTTCCCAAGCCTCCCTATACTTGTATTAGAGAGCTACTAGCTGCCTCCTAATCGTTCTTCCCAAGATTTCCATCATTTTCTATCCCTTTAGGCATGGGGCTCTTTAAGCTTTGTTCCAAAAACTGTCAGTCACTTCAGGCAGAGCTGCAAAGCTCTTTGTCTTTACGGCTTGCCTTCACCCTGGCAGAACCCCTGTATTTTTAGAGTGATACACACTGAGTTGCACTAGGCTGGGGTAGTCTGGTAATTCCTAGTCCTCTTGGCTTTTCCCTCCTTTTGTGGAAATATCTGCCCTACCAGAAAGCTGGGAGCTGGGGTGATTGGAGCCCTGGCAGTGTCAGTTGGCTTCTGCCCAGTAACTGAGGGCAGGATGGGGTATCAGAGACTCCATCCTCACAGCTGTATCTGCCTGTAGTACAGCTTCTACAACGTGCTGCTGGGTGGGTGTGGTCAGAATGTCAGAACCTGTCCTTCTCAGGTTGAAATCATAGTACCAGAAAGGATGCTGAGAGGTAAAAGAGAGACCCCATGGTCCCAGCCGTGGCTACCCAAAGTACAGCCCCTGAGGAAAGCTTCCCTAGTGCAGAGCTGGGGGCGTGGGTGGGATCAGGCCATGCCTCACAGACCACAGGTGCTCTTGCCGTCCTCACTGAGGTTTTGTAGATTGAATGAGTGATTCTCTGTTTACTGCATTCCCTTAGGAAATTTTCCACAAGCCTTAAAACTTTTCATTTTATGATTTTTTACTTGTGAAATTGTGGTTTTGGTGAGAAGGGGGTCCACTGAACTTTTATTTCTGCCACTACAGAAGTCATACACCAAATACATTATTTTAGTCATCACAATATAAAGAAATATCATATATTGCATATTTCTTACTAGTTACTATTTATTTGATGAGCTTAAATATCATATTACCCCAGCAGCAATCTCCACATATGCAATCTAAATTTACCTAATCCCCTTCCCTAATAACACATCATTTTCTCTCATATCACCTGTTTTTACTTTCACAATTATTATAACTTATTATAATCTATGTTAATATAAACCATTTTTTGTGTACTTTCTGTCTCACATAAGAACCATGTTTATTTGTCACTTATTCAAAGCACAGATGTTTGTGAATTTACTGTTTCTTAAATAAATGAATGAATAACTGAGTGAATAATTTTACTACAAACCTGAATTATCTAAATTTATATGTCTGTCTAGGTCTATATTAAGTCTATATGACATCATTTCACAAACATATTTTTGCTTTATTTTGACTAATGTGGTGTCACTATTTGTGAGAAAATTCTTGCCTGGGACAGATCTTTGAAGTCATGGAGCTTAAGCTTCAGGGCCTCTCACTTGCAAGGATTCCTTTAATATACAAGGCATATGAGTATATATATAATGTGGTTATATATAAACTATATAGCATATAGCATATGAGTATATGAAATGTAATACCTAATAATTTAGATCTCTACATTATTATCGCAGTTTTTAAAGAAGTTTGGATTACTCTTCTGTATGTTATTTCATTATTAATTTGCTTTAACCAAATAATGATCATATAAAATTAAAATGTAACTGAAGAAACCCTCCCAAAACATAAACTGAAAGAAAAATTTCACACATTTTTGAAATGTTAAAATTCTCATATATTAAAGAGAAACTAAAAATTTTATGGTCAATTTTTAAGGACAGGGAATGGAGTCATGATAGCCAATAAACTATAGATAATGAAAATTACAACATAAGATAAAAAGCATTATGAGATTCAGAACATTGCCAAACTAGAAATGAAAAAGCAGGATTATGTAATACTAGATCATATTATTATCTATTGTATAATTATAATAATGCATAGTCTGCAGGCTCTGAACAGCACATAAAGGAATATCAGTAGCAGCTTCATTCTGAAGAATTACTTAGTTTTCATAGGAACAGAAACTTTCATATTTTTTGAAATAAGTTTATTTTGTCATGATATAATATTTATAATAAGCCAATTTGAAAAAGATGCTAAGAGAAAAATGGTACGTGTTAGGAATTAAAAATTATTTGGATTGTCGCTTCACAAAGATAGTTTAAATACTTTGACATCTTTCAGGCCATAAAATAAAAGCACCTGAAGTTTTCCTATTTTTGACAAGTCTAAAAATGTACACATTACCAATTAAAAGTTGCAAAGATGAGGGAAATTTCTCCAAGCCACCAATACTAATGAACAATATTAATCAATCATGCTAAAGAAAAGACAGAATTTTCTTTCTGTTCTCTCTGTAGAATATTATTTCACAGACTTATTGTCATCCAAAGAGAAGGATAAAAAATAGGCAACCATAATGTAGATAAAATATAATTATTTCAGTTAATATCTTTTCCTCTAGATTTCATGATATTTTGTTTTACATAATCATTTTTTAATTTGTTGCTTGTTGTACTTTATTTTATAATTTCAACTATTCACTGTCATATCTAACAACATTTTTAATTTTGTGGACTATGGAATTATATATAATTACAGTTTCACAAAATCTGGATATGGCCCAGTGTGGTGGTGTATATTTCATAGATGATCACCTTTCACTTATTCATGTGACATGTAAAACAACATGTAACAAAAACATGTAATGTGTATATAAACTACTGATAGAGCATTTCTCCTGCATCTGCAAGCAATAGGATATAAAGCCTACAGCTGATTACAGAGTAACTCAGTTCTCAAATGCCTGCATCAAAGAGATCGGTATCCTTATTCATGTTATGAAGTCCCATCAGCCTGCAAGTACTGTGATTGACGAAGTAGGTTGATGTGGATAAAGTGAAGGTTCCTGTGGCCAGGATTCTCACCTGGCCCTTGTTGGCTGGCTCACTGCACATGTGTGAGCAATACATTGTTACTGACTCTATATAAAGAGCTCCCCCCAGTGCTCTGGGTGACATGGTGGTATGGCTGCAAGGCTACAGGAGAGCAGAACAGAGGCTGGAGTGGTGGCAGCACCAATGACAGAGACTGAGACAACTGTGCATGTAGAGAAGCTGTCTTGCCAATGGGTTTCAGCCCTTATCAAGTTCGCTATGGATTCAGTGTGACCAAAGAAATGACCGTAGAACATTTCTTTGGGGTGAAAAGGTTTATTACCCATCTTGTTCTTCTGGTGGTAAGTCGAGCACTAGCACCTCTGTCTCCACCCGGAGCACTGGGTCGAGCTTCTATGTAGTGCAATAATGGCTTATTGCCTAAAGGTGTGGAAGTGGAAGCCTAGCAACAGGCCAGTTACATCATCAGGTGGTTTCAGTTCAGTGAGGATCCTGGCCATAGGAACCCCAACTTCCCCACACTCCACCCCTCCAGGATTCTCGCCTTACAGTCTACACACTTTCCATCTTCCATGATGGTCCCTGTGCAAGAAATCTGGAGAACCAGATTCCACAACAGCAACAGATGATAACAACAACTTAGAGATAATAAGAAGAATTAAGATACAACAAGATTTTGATGCAGGTAACAAAAATCATAATAATCCTCAAGCCAGAGGAGGTTCCTAATACAAAAATTGTAATAATTCTCAAGCCAAAGGAAGTTCCCAATCCACAAAGACCTTAGGGGTGAAAAGACACATGTTTTAATGACATCAACATAGGCAAATTTTGTCCATCAGGCAGGATGCTGCAAGAGAGTGGTGCTGTGATAGGACTGTGATAGGAAGGGGGTCCATTCCAGGTCTAGTATACCATACTTTTACTCCTTTCCAGTGAGGGTTACTGAAGGGTCTATATATAGAGCTACTGGAGGTGCATGCACTGGCCATAATGATAAAACAAAACTCCCCAGTAAGATGCTCCTACCTTCTGGCCATTCAGGATATACTACTGTAACCTTTGGGGGCCACTCTGCTATTATTCATGGAATAAGGTCAGCTCCCTGGTATTGTCCCCAAGGTGCCAGGAGAGCCAGCTATCATTGGTCCATGTGTTGAAAGTTCCAAGGCCACGTCCACTCAATGGAGTCTCCACGGTTCAGTGCAGTTCATGCTGGCAGCAAGATATTATTCTGGTGGCAGAACCTCGGCTTCAGTGATTTCTTCCTTGGTTTGTATTTGCAGTTGTATAGGGGAGGCAGCAGTATGTGTTAACATGTCTATGGGGCTCAGGGATCCCTTTCGGTGTCTCTCATTCAAGCGCCATAGCACAGTCCATAGGACTGACCATCCCCGCAGACTATTGGCATCTGACTTTAGTCCGAATTTTAACAAGCCATTGTGCCTCTCTATCATGCCTACTGCAGTAGGATTGTATAGCACATCAAATAGAATCCATTTGATTCCCAGCTGTCGCATTCTTGCAGTGTATGTCCAGTAAAATGGGTGCCCTGATCACTCTCAATTACCTGTGGTCGGCCTTAGGCAGCAAAGAGACACTCCAGGCCTCTTTTGGTCATCTGCTGGTCTGCACAGCTGGTAGGAAAAGCAACCAGAAGTCCAGTAGCTGTGTCCACAAAAGTAACTGCATACTGATATCCTTCTGACACAGGTAGAGGCCCAATATAGTCTATCTGCCACCTGACGAGGGGTATAGGCCCCTTAGCTCTTGTCCCATGTTGCTGTGGAACTTGGTGTAAGTCCCTTTTGGAGCACATGACACACTCCTGCTGGGCTCTAACTTTTTCAAAGGTCAAAGGCATGCAACAAATGCTAATGTAGCCATTGGGCTACATCAGAGACAGGCTTTCCTTCTAACCAACATATCTGGGCCAATTTATCTGCTTCATCATTTCCTGGGGATGCCAGTGGCAAATGACCTGTCACATGGTATACTTTAATTATTTTAGTCTGACCACCGGCCATATAAGTATATGTCACCAGCCCCAATAAGCTTTGGAGTTCTTCACTCAAGGGACTACTAGAGAGGGCACTATGCTGCTGTAGGTAAGAAGCCCACTTGGCCACTGTGGGCTTTCATGCAACACCACTCCTTGGCTTTTGGGTCCACTCTCATACCCACCCCAAGATGGAATAAGTGGTTATTACCTTTATTGGGGCCATTCTAGTGATGGGTTCTGTAGCCAGCGAGGTATGATACATGGCAGCCAATTGTTTTTCTATCAAAGTGTATCACACCTCTGCCCCTTTCCAGAATTGTGACCAGAATCCAATAGGTTGGCAAGTTCATTCAAGCTGCTGCCAGAGACCCCAGCCATAACCATCTTCAGTCACATGAACATCCAGCTCACAGGATCTTGATGGGTCTATCACATTCAAGGCCTGCATGGCCTTGACTGCCCGTTTTGCTGTAGTAAAGGCAGATGCACATGTCTCATCCCAGTCCCACCTGACACACTTTCGTACCAACCATTATAAGGGCTTCAAGGTTGGTGCCAAGTGCAGGATAAACACTCTCCAGTAGCCTAGAAGACCCAAATGCTCCTGTAGCAATGCTACAGTTGCAGGTGTAGGAAAGGCCTGGACTTTATCTATAACTGCTTCTGGTATAACTTTGGTCTTACTGGACCAGACGACCCCCAAGAAGTTGACAGAAAACCAGTTCCTGAACCTTGGTACTGTTCACAGCCCATCCTTAATCCTGTATATTTTGTAGCAGTCTAGGTGCTGCACCTTCTTGATCTGAAAGTGAATCGGATATGAGCATGACATCATCAATATAATGGTACAGCTGCAATGTTGGCGTTTTCTCCCATGTAGCCAAGTCCTGGGCTACAAGTCCATGACAGATGGCTCTGTCTCTGACTTCTGCCTCTTTAGTCTTAATGGCTGGAACTGCTGCTCTGGTTTTAGTTGTTGCCATAGCTCTAGTAAGATCCTATTTGACTTCCCATCTAATTTCCTTCCATCTGCTCCTGCCCACATTAAATCAACCCACATCTGGGTCCTTGTAACCTTCATGAGGCCCTTTAAATTCTTCTTATGAGTAGAAAACCGTATTTCTTTCCATGTCCTCATTGCTTCATCATCTCCTACGTCTGCTACTGTATGTGTCACCTCGCTTATGGGATGCCCTAAGTGAGGAGAAAGAATGGCCACTACAGATGAAAGAGGGATGAGGGAGCTGTGTGAAGCACAATATTTCTCATCCCAGTAGTGAAAAATCTCTTCATCTAAGCCATAATTCTCTGGGCTATAGATGGCATTTCTTATGCCTAGCTCTCATAACACGTGTTGGAGCTCAGCATGCATCTACCATCTAACAGGAGAAGAGGGTAGATTACCCTGATTGGGCCACACAGCATGAAGTGCAGCCATAAGCCCATCGAGGAGGGAGTGACTCCCTGGGGTCTGATGTGCATTTTGTAATCGCTGCCTCAAGGCAGGCTGCACTGCGAGGGAAGCCAGCTTCCCCATCTCTGATCCCGACAGAACAATTCCATCCACCCCTAAGTCCCACAGGCAGCAGGAGCCAAGCTGATACTGACTCCGAGGGCTTCTGCCTAAACCGGGAGCCCAAATCCACCTGCTCAACCTGAGTATAGGGGCGGACCACAGAGTGCTCTACAACCTGGGGAGGAGACTGTTGTTCTCATTGTGGAGCTCTTGCCTGCTGGGTCTTTATTTTCTTTACAACCACTGAGCATGCTTTCAGTACAGGAGGGGTCAGTGTCTCCAGCACCACCCCTTCATCCTTCCCAAACTCCTCTACTTCTGGGGCTGATGGCACCTTTCTCTCCACTTCCCTGAGTGCCTCCTTTGCTACAATGCCTCCCAGCAATGCTAGCTCAGTCTTCAGAAGATCTCTTACCTTACCTCAATGCTTCATAGCTGGTGTTCTCATGACACCCTTTGCCTGTGCTTCCCACAGGAGTTCTTCTTTTTCCTTGATGACCTTTTCCACCTTCAGAGTACCTGGCAGCATTGCTGTCTCGTTCTGTAAGGAATTTTTTACCTCTTCAATGGCACCTTGCTGCCGGAGTTCTCATGCTACCTCCTCTCGCATCAGTGCCATTTCCTTCCTTAGGGAATCCACAGAAGTTTGCAGCTCGTGTTCTCATGCCACCATTTCTTGAATATTTTTCAGGAGCATGTCCTTCTCTTCTGTAGATTTTTTTTAATACTGTGAGAAGCAGCCAACCCACAGTCCCTGCTGCCATGGGCACTCTGTCTCTCAAAAGACCTATTTACTATACCAAGGGCCACCCCTACTGCCTCAGGTATCACCTCTGCTTGCCTCCAGTCCTGGGGTGGGGCCGAGTCTTCTAGGAGGCAAGCCACCTCAGACACATACCCATTGGGGGACAATCCACTGTCTCCCCAATCACAGGGGTAGCCTTCTGAAGCACCCCTCCCATAAAGGCAGCCTGTCTTTTCCCTTGGTCAGCAATGAACCCTGATGGCTTTGCCAATTGTCTTGCCAATGGGTTTCAGCCCCGGACAAGTTCACTATGGATTCAGTGTGCCAAATAAATTGACAGCAAACATTCTTTGGGGTGGAAGCGTTTATTACCTGGCTTGTTCTCTCAGTGGTACGTCAAACAGTAGCGTCTCTGCCTCCACCCAGAGCACTGGTCCAAGCTCTCTATGTAGTGCAATAATAGCTTATTGCCTAAAGGTGTGGAAGCGGTAGCATAGCAACAGGCCAGTTACATCATCAGGTGGTTTAAGTTCAGTGAGTATCTTGGCCATAGGAACCCCAACTTCCCCACAGAGGCCCAGAGGCAGAGACTGGCTTGCTGCATGCAGACTCGCTCTAAGTGGACAGGATTCTAGTGATCGACATGCCACTGTGGAAATAAAGTTGTGTATAAATCCTTTCACTCCAAGAAAGTTCTACTGTCATTTCTTTGGTCACATTGAATCCATAGTGAACTTGTCCGGGGCTGAAACCCATTGGCAAGGCAGATGATATGTACCAAATTTATGAAATCCTGAAATTTGAGGTTTGGCAATTTGAAATTGCTGGTGGAGTGCAAAAAGCCACACAATTGCCTCTCAAGGAAGACTTGGGTCAGTTTTGATAAATGCCACCATAAGAATACACTACTTATGACAAGATAACCAAATTGGCAAAGGATATTAATATCAGCAGCACCTTGGGGGCTCTCCTTTCCCCATTGAAGGCACCTAGCTGTGCTTTTAACAATATCACCAAACCTCATGGTCAGATCAGACACAGCTGCCCTCTCTGCTGGCCAGGGTGTGGTGTCTCCATGATGGGACTCAAGCAGGAGGCGAGAGAAGGAAGGGCTGAGAGAGAGACAGGCCTGAGGAGAGATGGAGAAGAGCATGTCCCTCTTGAGTTCCAAACCACTGAAGACCAACGGCCTCTTGTACTGGATGAAGGGGTGAGCTTAAAATCAATTCAATATATTTTCTCTTAATAGCAGAAAATGACAGAAGACGTACATAATTGCCCTGAGATACTTTTAATCCTATTATTCTGTGGAAAAAGTAGATAATATCTCAAAAACTGAATGCAGTGGGTCATAGTTAATATAAAAGCATTCTTTATTTATAATTCAATAAATAAAAAGCAGCAAAAACACAATACAAAGGTGAAAATATTTTAGGAATCTTAGTTGTAGATTAGATTTCTAGTCTTTGGGTACATACATTATAAAAATGGCAGGGTAAATATGTTTCGAGTGTTGTTTCAAAATATGATTGTGTATTAAATACTCTGGTGGAAACACTGGTAAAATATCATGGCATTTTAGGGGAGGGAGATACTTCCTTCAGTTATGGTTATTAGAAAAATGTGGATGTTGACTTTGAAAGATTAGTAGATTTTGAATTTCCAGAGCAATGTGAAAAAATATAATTCACAGGACAGAGATTTTAAATGTAGATACAGTTTGTGTAGCAGATTAATGTTCATGAAGGAAATATACCTAAATTTACCCAATACAAATTCATGGCAGCATTTATTTCTCTGTAGTGTGAACAACAGAATTAAATGTATGTTTATGCTTATTTCAAACAATTAATGGATTTAAGATACTTATGGTTTTATCACACCATAGTAAAAAAGAAAGGTAAGGTTTTATACATTTTATTTATTTATCCTTTTTTATTGCTAATTCATAAAGCACCAATATTTTAATAAAAAATGTTTTTTTAGTAGACTACTATGGAATAGCTTTGCTATTAAACTTTAAAGGGGTATGAAATCAGATGACAATGACTCAGATGATCCAGAGATGAACATGGTATCAACAATGTCCCAGCTGCCAGAAAAACATCATTCAATTGGTAAAACATTGCCTGCATTTCACCTCTTTATGTAGAAACCAATCTGATTCCTAGGCCACACCAAAGATAAATTGTATGACTTCTGCTTGCTTCCTTTATGGAATATTAGAAGTTTACTTAAAAGAATCCCTAGGAATGAACAGCAAGAATTCTCAATTGTTTCTAAGCATATGCATAAGAAACTTCTCTAGGGTAGAAATAAACAGAGCAAAACCCATTCTCCTTGAAAACAATCCTTAGCTGGGAACAGAGGGTAATGTCCTATGACAAAAACACTCTTGTAACAAACATGAAAAAGAGAAACAGTTACCATCTTAATATATATGCCTTTGTTGATTTAAAAGTGTTTGGCAAGCATATTGAACATATTAGAATTTGATTCAGAAACAAAATTACCTCAAAATGAAAAATAAATTTTGTCTTTTCACTCTTGGTATTAAAAGAAACCTTATGAGAAGACAGAAAAGTATCAAAATACATTTTATTCTCTCTTTGAGTAAATTGCAATCTTCATATTTTCAAAGGTTGTTCTTTATTTTAGGATATATGTTTGAAAAATGTAAAAATCTTGTTTCTCTACTTAGCATTTATTAGCACATGGTAAAGCAGGAAAAATTTAGGTTAAAATGATAAAATGATTAGCCTGTTTATATGATGATATGCATTTGTGTGGAAAATAGAATAAAATTACCAATCAGACTGTTTATGTTACATGATAGATATATGTATCAATGGATATCTTCTGTTTTGTGGAGTTAGTCTGTGTATTTTTCATAGATGTGTATATCACAATTTTATTTTAAGAATATCTTTTTCTTTCCTACACAACAATAACATACACGGCAGTAATAGTATATAGTATATAGCACTTTTTGTGCAACTCCTTTTGGGTTCCAGGACCTGATTCCAATGTGTGTGTGTATATGTGTGTCTCTGGGAGGGGGTCTTCCCATACATATAACACCAAGCAATTTTCGAACACCAGCAGCGTGTCCAAGAACTCAGATCAATTCTGATGCTATCTGACCAGGGACAGCACCAGATTCCCCAGGTTAAGGGCTCCATCCAGAAGCCTGCCCTCCACCCCCCACCTCCAGATGCAAGCTCCAGGCAGTTCCCTGTGCTTCTGACCTACCAGCTACAGAATGGAGGTTCCCATGACCTCCCCCTTAGGTTCATTTAATTTGCTAGAGGGGCTCACAGACTCAGGAAACCACTTAACATTTACCAGTTTAATGAAGAATACCATAAAGGATACAACTTAACAGTTAACATCCAGAAGAAGAGATATATAGGGAAAGGCCCCAAACAAAGGAGCTTCTATCCTTGTGGAGCTGGGGCCTGGCTTGGTGACCTGGAAGCTTTCTGGTTTCCCAAGCAGGGAAGCTCACTCCTATAAAATAGCAGGATCCTAGCAAGAGTGAAGTGTTCTTTTCAGGGTTTTTTGTGAGGGCTTCATTGCACAGTCATGATTGATTAAATTATTGACCATTGGCTGATTCAACTTCCAGTGCCCCCTCTTGGGTGTGGTCCAAAATCTCTCATTAACATGACAATACACCCATTTTGCCTTTAAGACTCTGAAATGTTTTCAGGACCTGTGGATGAAGACCAAATATACCTGAGAAATATCTGTTTGTTCATCTGAATGACAAGATATGTATTTCTTGTAACTCATTATATTGCTGGATAGAATTTATTTTTGTTAAAATGTGTATAAATACAGTTATAGTAATTTCCCTGACAGAACATTGAGCTAACAGTTTGAATACAACATAGGTTTGAACTTGGTGGCCTTCGCAATTAAGAGATAACAGGTAATAAGTGTGTATCAACCTCAAGCAAAGTAAGATCATAAATTGCTGAAATGTGCAGGAATTTCATGCCTAACAGAAATCAGAGTATATTTCAAGGTAAAACTTTTTGAAAAGCAATAATACTTGAAAAGATATGCATTTATTAATGTGATAATGATGGAAGCTTTTATATATATGTTTTATACAACTTGTAATTGTTGCTGAATGTTTAGTTTTCTATGAAAAAAGATTACATGTTTGAAAACTATTTTAGGTAAGGTTTTTACTGAAATATACTTACAACTCTGGGGGGAAAGTGTGTTCCCAACCTGAGGCAAATAAACCTTTGAAGTCCAAATCAGTCAAAGGGAGAAAAAAAGTGGGAGAAACTTGTTTATTGTTTTCAAGCAGTTGTCTACTCCTGCTCGCCTATGTCTCTCCCCGTCCTGGCTCCAGAGAAACCAAAAATACCTCTGGTCCAGGTGTGCACTTGCTTTCCACCCACCTTGTAATCACCTATTGATATAGAGATGGACTACTTCTCTTCACTCCTTGGAAACACATATTGATATGGAGATGGACTAAGGCCAGATGAGAGATTCTGAAAATATTGCAGTTTTACCCACATACTGTGCTATAATAAACAGAAATATTCACAAATCATTAAGTGGATTTTTCCAACGTGAATATATCATTGCAACCAGTACTGAGATCTAGAAATAGAATATTTCAAGTACCACAGAACGATCTTTCAAGTCACTATCTTTTATCCAACGGTAAATAATAGAGTGACTTTTAAAACTGTATAAACTGTTTTTGAATTTCATAAAAATGAAATCATACAGTATGTTTATCTTAGTATCTGGCTTCTTTACCTCAATTTTATTTTTGTGAAAGTCATCATATTATCATGTCTAGCAACACATTATTATTCCCATCACTTTATAACATTCTATGGAATGAATATATAACAACTTATTTCTCCATTCTCTTTGCAGACATTTGGTTTGTTTCTAGGATAGGATTATTACAAATAGTTCTATAATAAACATTTTGATATATGTCTTTTGGTGAATACATATATGAATTTCTCCTTGATATATATGGAAAAATGAAATTTTTGGCCCCTGGGGTATAAATGTTTTATGTTTTAGTATCTATTCAGAAAGCTTTCCAAATTTGATGGATGATTAATTAATGAACATGAACTCGTTCATTTTTTTTTTTATTTCAGTATCCTTATCCTGCAGTATTGACTCGTTTTGCCTATATTTATTGGATTATGCATCCTTTTATCATTAATTATAAAAACTATTTTTTTAATTTCAGAACAAAAATCCCCTTTCTTATAAGATATACATATCCAGTATCATCACTGACTCTGAAGTATTGTGTTTCATTCTCTAATTGTGATGTCTAATGGACAAACACTCTTAATTTTAATGTGACCCAATTATCAATCTTTTGGTTAATGTTTTTTGTGACCTATTTGCATCATAAAATTATCCTTTTATGCTCCAGAAACCTAAATGTTTTCCTCTCATGAAATCTAGATCCATCTAAGATTTCTTAATGTGGTGAGGTAGGTTTCAAGATTCATTTATTAAAAAAAAAATATTTCATTTATGTAAAAATCTATACATGCAAACTAATCAATCGTGACCCAAATCCATTTATTTAAAAAGTTATCTTTTACCCACTGCATTGAGAGTTTGTTTATAAGTTTTGTATTCTATTCCACTGGTCAATAATTATTTACTTGTGTCAACTTTATATAGCCTTACTGATATATAAGGTCTTTATACCTCTTATTTTAAGTCCTCTAAGTATTTTTTCTATTTTTAAAGATTGCCTTGGCTATACTTTATCTGTATATCTATATATCTATCTGAAGTGTCAGATTACACAAAAATCACATGTGCACACTTGCACACAGACACACACACACATATATATCCCTCCATTTACTTAGATCTTCAATTTCCTTAGTAGTGACTTATGAATTATAGTTTTATCCTTAGGTATGTGATATTTTTGATGATATTGAAACTGTTGTCTGTTTACATTTGCTCATTACTTGGTTTATAAAAATTTATTTGTTTTTTTCCAGTTTTAACATTTTATTGAAGTATAATGTTCATACAATAAACTGCTCATATTTAAGACATCCAATTTGATAAATTTTGACTGTTATAAACATCCATAAAAAAAATCACCAGAATCCAAGAATTCTTATCACCCACAAAACTTCCTTTGTATTCTTTTGTAAACCATTCCTTCACCATGAACTTAAATTCTGTCCCTACAGATTATTTTGAATATTGTAGATTTTTATATAAATGAAATCAAATAAGTGTTCTTTTGTCTGACTTTTTTTGCTCAGCATAATTATTTGGAGATGCACCCATGTTGTTGCATGCATCAATAGATCATTACTTTTAATTGCTGATTTAGCAATATGTCATTGAATATTATTGTGTGTATATATCATATATTTTTTTACTTATTCACCTGTTGATGGCCATATGGGCCATTTTGAGATTTGACTATTACAGATAAAATTGCTATAAGCATTTATATTGAGATCTTTGTTTAAATATGTTTTTATTCCTTATGAAATAAGATCAATAATAAGAACAAATCTTTAAGAGCAAAAGCAGTAGCTAGAAATAAGTATTTCTTTTTGTACGAAGCATTTTTTTTTCATTTTTAGCCTATTGATATGGGGAATTATATTGATTGATTATCAAATGTGAAAGCAATTTTCATTACTAGGATTAATTCGACTTGGCATGATTTTTCTTTTAGAATGAGTATTGTTGGATTTTCTATGGTGAATATTTTTACCCATCTTCATGATGAATGTACATTTTTTCTTTCAGTGTATTTTTCTGGTTTTGATAAGACTGTAATTACGGCCTAATAGAATGAGTTGAGAAAAGTTTTCTTCTCTCCAATTTACTTGGAAGAATTTTAGTAGTATTGGTATCAGTTTTCCTATAAATGTTTGGTAGAACTGACCATGACAGCCATTTGGGCTTAGAGTCTAATTTGTGGAAAAGTTAACTTTACATTAGAATCTATGCGGATGACACTACTCAGAGGCCAGATCTTGGTTATTTGTTTTATCTGATCAATCTGGGGCCAGATGTTTATTTTATTTTATTAATTTTAAGAACCAGATTTTAGTTTCATTGATTTTCTTTTATTATTTTTTATTTATCATCTGTTTTCCTTCTGTTTCTTACACTGATTAATTTTCTTCTTTTTTTTTTGTATTCTTAAGATTAGACTGAGGTCATTGATTTAAGATCTTCATTTTTAAATAGGTATTGGTATAAATTTCCCCATGTTCAACTTTTTTGGCAGTCCACCAATTTTTTAATGTCAGATGTTATTTTAATTTAATTTCAAATACTAATTTTCTTTTTAATATATACTTTCTCACATGTGTCATATAGGAGGGGTTATTGTGGACTTTTCTGTTTTTCCTTCCAAATCATTAGTTTTTGCTTCATGTGTTTCTAAATTTTGTTACTATGTGCATATATATTTAAGAATGTTCCTTCACCGTGATGAACTGATTTCTTATTCATTATGAATTGGCCCTCTTTTCTCCATTTGTACTTTTTTATCTGAAATTTTCCTTGTCTAAATTTAAGATAACCAGTTTGTCTTTCTTTTAACTGGTATTGGGATGATATATCCCTCCACATCCTTTCTGTTATCTTATTTGTGTCTAAATTTATGTCAGCAGAATAGCTGGGTCTTTCTCTGTCACCTAAATTGGCCATCTCAGCCTCACAACTGATATGTTTACAACATTTGCATCTAATATGATTATATTATTATTTAGGCTAAATCCACCATTTTTCTTTTCTTTTTTCTTTTTTGTCTGTTCTTCATTCCTTTTCCTCAGTTTCTCCTTTTGTGGGGTAAACAATTGAGCATTTTTAAATTATTCCATTGTTTTTTGTTTGTTGGCCTAGTAGATATATATCTCTGTGTGTGTTTATTTAATTGTTTCTTTAACATTTAGAGTCCATCCTTTCAGTTAACCACAGTCTACCTTTTTACTAAATGTCAGATATTGTGTATATTGTGTCCTGTATATTTTTTAAGGCTTAATTTACTTTAATTTATCCTGGCTCCTAGTATAAAGCTATTCAGTTGTTTCAAATGAGATATTAATGTATTTATCTGGACTCTTCCTTAGAGGACTCTTCCTTCAAGAATTTAAGTTTTTGCCCTTTTAACACTGAAAGACTGAAGCATATGTTGGCAATGATCTTCAACATCTATATATCTTCCTTTTTTTCTGCTTTGTACAGTTCAATACTTTATATTTTCATGAAGAAGATGGAAGCTTGTCAGAATTATGTCCTTCTTGGGAACTTGGCTCATACTTGCCCTGGCTTTCTTGGCAGCCCTGTTTTGAATTTCTAATTTCTTCACTCTAGCACCATTGATTAATAAATCTATTGGCTTCTCTCAGTACTGTTTTCCTGGATTACCAGCCATTCAACCTGAACCAAGTACTGGCAAATACTTGGAGAGAAAAGACACCTACAGAATATTGACTTCTCTGTCTACTTGTTCCTGCCCTCTGGGGTCTTTGACCTTCAGGTGACATTTGCCTTCAATCATATTTGTTTGGTTTTGATTTGTGAATCGACTGGCTTTTCTAGAGTTTCTTGACAGAAGGATTTTACTTCAAATTGTTCCATCATAGCTGGAAGTTGAAAATTGTGTGAATGCAGCTTAATACTTCTAGTAAGGTATTTGTGCACAGACCAACTTAAATGACTAAAATATTTTTATTTTTTGTGGATGAATATAGAAATCAAGTAGAGAAATCACATGTACAATCATATATGACTTAATTATTTTTTCTGTAATTCTTGATGCGTGACCAAGAACAGAACAACCAAGACTAAAACAGTTTCTGTGACGTGATTGCCTTTGCTATTATTTCAATACCATATAAGAACGTCCAGGAGACTGGAGACTGCTGAGAATTTAGTTTAGAGTTAGTTAATGATTGTGTATGAAGCCCCACACACAGAATTCTATTGTTGTTAACATTTATTTGCTCGATAAATATGAAGAGTGCCCTCTCAGCACCACTCTTGCACTGTTAAGCCTCAAGTCCCCCGGCTGGTCCTTTCAGATCTTTGACATTTCATCACATTTTGCCCCCAAATCTGCAGGTCAGAGGCAGGGAGGACCCGACAATTTTTGACTTTTAAATTTCAGATGCTGATTAGTCTTCTCTATGTGTAAGACCTTCCAGCACAAATTAATCCTATAAGGCATTTGCTGCATTCTGAAAAATAGACTGCTGAGAATAAGTGGACAAAACCATATTTGTATGAATTTGTCTCTCTCCCTATGGAGAGTTCATTCACTCAAGAACATTTCCAACTATATTTCATCATTTACTCCTTCTTAAAAGCAGCTACTTCAAATGTTTAGTTCTTCTACTGTTTTCTGCATCCATCCTTGGTGGCAGTTCCTCTTTTTCATCCATCTGGGCTCAAAGAAACAAAGGAATGAAATCTCTCAATTCTTGCCTCACAGAAACTCAAAATGTTTTGTTCATCATCTTCAGGCTCAGTGGAAAACTAGACTATCCTCCACGTTGAGGTTTTTAGTTGCCGCTCAGGACTTCATATACTCTCTTCCTGGACATTGTCAACTCTCTTGTAACCTTTATCCACAGGCTCTCCTTGAGGGTATCATTTCTTACCTCCCATTCTTTCTTCATCTCCCCTGTTATGCTCTGCACACTTTTCTGTCTATCATTTCAGTTAAAGGACAGTATCTCAAAGACGTTATGTTCCGGCAAGCCAGTAGGCATATTCTGCTACTTAAAGTAAAGAATTTCTACTTATGTGTTGACCATTTCAGTGATCTCTTTATATTTTGAAGTCCTCTTATTTTGACTTCCTTTGTTCTGTCTTCAGTCTTTTCTCAGCAGCCTTCACCTAGATTGCAAATCTGTTTATATTTCTTCCCCCCAACTCCACAGTAGTGTCCTTGTATTACTGAGTCTAGACAAGTCCTTACATGTAATTGGATAATAAATATATGTTAAATGTCAAATTGATGGTTGATTTGCATCTGAATAAATAAGTAAATTAATTTTTCTGTCTCTATGACCCAGTCTCCTTTTTTCTATCAATTTCTTTACTCGACTATTGATGTTTATACCATCCAGAATTCCATCCTTGGCACTCTTTTTTCTCTTTACATGTAGTACTTTAGCTATAATGTCTGAGGGCATGGCTTCGATAAAATGTACATATTAGTCAATGTTCCTCAAATATGTATTTACTTAGACTACATTTTAATGTTTACTGGACTCTCTTTAAATTTTCCATAGTGCTTAATTTAACAAACTCAAATGTATACACATTTTTTTCCCCAAAATATATTGCTCTTCATAGTATTCATTTCAAGCCAGAAAGCCAGAAGTCCTTTATAATTTTTTTCATTAATTTTATTTCTTACCATCAAATACAACAGGTTACCACATCCTAACAGTAATAGGGTAAATTTAGCTTTTCTTTGACTACAAACATAATCAATGTTCATATTCAACTATTTTGAAAATAAATTAAAAAGAGAAAATATGAAATGATTTTACCACTTAGAGTTAAAACATACAACTTTGATAAATCACCTCTCTTTTTCACTTAAGCATATTTTTCAGTATGAAATTGGAGTGATCTCACAGGCCATATAATTTTGTGTTTGATTTATATCATTTAACACATAAAGTTTTTTAAAATTTCACATTTAAAAATTTTAACTACCTCCACTGAATTTGAACATTTAGGTAATTTCTATTTATTTTGCTATCATAAATAATATTTTATTGAACTTCTTTGTGCAAGATACTTTTCTTTTATTTACAGTTATTTCATATGATTGATTCTCAGAAGAAGAATAGCTGTCAATGAGCATGAATACTTTGAGGAGTCTTCATGTACATTACTGATTTCCTTCCCAAAAGTGATGTAACAATTTATACAACCTCCAGCAGTGTCCATTTCCTTCTACCCTGAATAGTATTGACTATTTTCATCTTAAACAAAGCAAAACACATCAAAAATAAAATCTATGCTGTCTTCATATATATATTACATTAATCCTACTTCTCAACAGTTTCTCAAATCAGTACACTCCTCCTTGTTACTACTGCAACTGGCTTGGATTTGGCCCTTATAACTGGACTATTATGTAGCAGCATTTGTCTTCTAATTAGTGCTTTTGCATTTGTTCTAGTCTTCCTCCATTTTTTTTGTCAACATTATTAAAAAATGACTTTATAATATTCTAATTTAATTCTGTATCTGTCATGGTTATCACATATTCTGTAAACAATTTTTTTAATTAAACCTTTTAATTTTTGAAAATTTAATTAAATGTGATTAAATGGTTTATAAAAATAAAATGATTCCTTATTTAGAATTTATCGCCCTTATAGTTGTTAATACAAATAATTGGTATCATGCTTCATAAATGTTTTAGTTAGACCTTCAGATATACAATTTAAGAGGGATATGAGCTGTGTGGATGCCCAATGGAGCAGAAAGAACAAATGTGAATGACACCCTTCCAAACACACTCTGCTCAAGAGTGAGAAGAACACCTCGGAACAAAGAGTTTATAAAGTGCTTTCCCCTACATTACCTTCCTGCCCAGTGAAGTTAGGATGCAAAGCAGTTATTACTGCTTTACAAAAAAGGAAACTGAGGCACAAACTAAATGAAGTGACTCTCCGATGGTTACATAGCTGCAACTTGGTGGGACAATAATTACACAGTAGAAGAAACCCAACCACATGATACAGAATTTGGAAGAGACCTTATTTCAGCCAAAAATCATTTCTGACCTTTGAATTACTGCAAAATGCTATCTTAAATTTATCAGAGGTTTATGTTCTCACTCTACATTTTTTTATGATTAATACCTTTCCTGCACCTACCTTCCCAGTCCTTGCTATTCTGATTGTAGGCTCTGTGAGGATTTGGACATGTCTATTGTGTTTATTCACATAACCCTAATACAAGGCCCCATGCATGACACAGACAGGACATAATTATATGAGTGGACTGTGAATGAATTATATTTATTGTCCTCTGCTTAACAATTCAATTTTACTCCCACAGTTTTCCAAAACAAATATTAGTAATATCAGTAATTTACTGATATACAGACAGCTTTCTGGATATAATTTGCTTTACCATTCCTCTTTCATCTGAATATGCGTTTTGCTATTCTATATCTAACTGATCACTTCTTACAACGAAATCTTAACAGAATTTAGGTCTCCTTCCTCTGTAAATCTTTCACATGACCAGATCACCAATCTCAGGAAGATTTAAAAGATCCCTAAATCTTTTCTGAGTACCTCTATTTTAGCAACTGTTTAGAATCCCTTTCTCTCCATACTTGTTAGTTTCTTGCCCTTACTGAGATTTCTCTGAGGAGGACTTTCTCTTATATATCTATGAATCAGTTGCTGCTGTAACATTATTTACTCCATTAAACAAAAGAACAAAAAAGAATCAACTGCTTTAAGTGTTTTGTAAGGAGAGTGACTAGTAAGCTAAAAAAAATAAGTGATATGCCCTAGAGGAGTACAGGCTGGAGTGAGTTCTTACTAAATGCCCTAACAGACAAGAGTATAATTTGGATAAACCATGGGGTCTAGTTCATACTTTTGTATAAGATAATGCTTTTATTCAGAGACTTCATTTATTTCACAAAGTCAAATAAATGACAAGGAGACCACTTGTCAGACTCTTTGTTCATGTTAGTACTTCAGAATTACAGGCTGTATCACCAATAACTAGAAATTGTTTCAATATTTGTTACTTAAGCCATGAAGGCTAATATTAACCATATCTCTAACCCTTATAAAATGGGGCCTTCAATAATTACTGAACTTGTATTAACGTAGAACTGAAGGGCTTGTAAGAATTACTCCATGTACTACATCTTTACCTGACTCCATATTTCATGGCTTGTGACCTTGCTACCCAGCATCAGAGTCATGGTCTTAGGTGACTAGATGGTCCTGACACCACAGTTCATTTCTGATATTGGTTCCTTTTTAGGGTTTTAACTACTCTTATTGTCAACAGTTTGGGTTAATCCTCTGAAATTGATGCCTCAGGCCATACGAATTAATCAAGAAACTCAATTCAGTCCATCCAAGTTGATCCCCACATAATTAGTTATTTGGTGCCATGATGGGAATGCAGAAGATGGATGGGGAGAAAAGCTAGCTTTATCCAGTATCAACTTAACTCTTTATTAATGTCCCAATTCCTGGGCTGCTAGGACAGAAGGGAATTCTTAATATTTTTACAGGCAATTGCATATCATTTAAGGCTACTTTGAAGTTTCAGAGATGATATACAAACCCAAACTCATAACTATTAATTATAAATTAAAAGCAGCATTTTTTTATGTGAACAGTACTAAAACCTATGGATTTAAAAAAAAAATTAAACATTTCCATAAGGATATTTAAGAACTGTAGAAGATGATAAAAAACCAATGTTTTTTAAACATAATGGGGAATAGGCAACGCCAAGATATGATAAAATAGAAAATAAACGATGCTGCTTCCCAGCAGAGATATTGATATGCACATTAATATGTAACTGGAATAGGACCAGAAGCAACAGAAGAATCGATGTGAGTCTGGTCCCATATTTCTAACATCTTTTTCCTTTACTAAGTGTACTATATAAGCATGCATCATAAACTGCCCTTGAACTCTTATCCCTTTCAGGTTCTTTTTTCAGATCTTTGTCTAGAATATACTGACCTCAAATGGCCTTATCTCAGAATACTTGTTTTTTTGTGGTCTTAATTATTCTTGATAATAGAGAACCTTGTGCTTTAAAAAAGTACAAATTCTATTTTGTGGCAAAAGTGTATATTGTGAGAGACACATGGGAATGCTGATTCCCATTAAATCCTGAGTCACTATCTGAAGTAAAAGCTTATAAGAAAATATTGCGTTAGATATAATTGGAAAATTCACCTATCAATGGAAAATTTTAGTGACCCCATTTAAAGTTAATAATTCCATCATCATCAGTACCTTATTATCCATATCTTTCTTCATTTTTCAGTTATAGTTTAGCCTATAACATAGTAAAACAATTCTTCAAAAAAATGGACAATTTTATGTAGAGAAGGGAATGTTTTCTAAGACATAAGAACATATTACATGGGTGTGCCCTAATTAATTAAATATCTAATTTTAATTTATAGATGTTAAGAATATTCTAAGTTTTTGTTCTTATGAGAAGATGGTATTGAATATTTTTGTATGTACATTTTAAATACACATATATGAAAATATTCCCATGCTAGTTCACAATGTATGCCAACATTTTTAAGACTGGTACATAACATGATTTGCCTTGTGAAATATTTGGTTAATTTATTATCCCAGTAGCAATATAAGCTGATGTTAATTTTCTAATATCTTCAGGTTGAATAATTCTTTCCCAAAAACCCTAAAAATCAGGATCATTTGATTTCTTTGTGCTACCATTTTCTTAAATTTTACTTAAGCATATAAATTTTAAGAGTTTCTTCAAGAGGTTTCTTTAAGAAATCCTAATTGGCTTTTTATTTTAAAGTCAGTATTTATTTACATATATTTATACATCTACCCTTATCCTGGCCCCCATTTCTTCTGGCATGGAAGATCTGCTTTCAGCTGGGATTGGTTTCTTTCTACTGGAAATACATATGCAGTCAAACCTGTTGGAATCAGATATGTGGGATCCAAATGAAACTTAACTTTCAGTTGTCAAAAAAATATTTAACTTTCATTTCTTTAGGTCAGGTTCACTACGGTATAACTTACATGCAATTAACTTCACCCTTTAAGAGGCATATAGTTCAATGAGTTTTGACAGATCTTTGCAGTCATGCAACCAGTACCACAATTGATAATTAGAATGTTTTTATCACTCCAGAAGTCCCCTCATGCGCCTTTGTAGTGTGTCTCTTCTTCCCACCCTCAGCGTGGGGCAACACTGAGTATGATTTTGTCTCTATAAGTTTTCCTTTACCAGAACGTGACATTTGCATTCCTACAGCAATATGTGAAATTTTGCTTTTTCATGGACTTTGCTTTCATGGATTTTGCTTTTTCATGGACACTTTGTATGTCATATTTTTGTTGTTGTTGTCCTTGTTCTTATTATTTTACCCATTCTAAAGGATATGAAATAGCACCTTACTATACTTTAAAGTTTTATTTGCCTAAGAGCTAAGTATTTTCACCATCTTTTCATGTGCTTATTTGACATCTATTTTTCTTTTTTGTTGAAGTGTCTGCTTAAATCCTTTGCCCATTTCTAATAAATTGGTTTTTCTGTCATCTTATTTAATTGTAAGAGCTCTTTAAATTCTACACATAGATAGATCCTTTATCAGATATGTTTTGGAAATATGTTCACCTTGTCAATGATCTGTCTTCAGTTTTTTAACAGTGGTTTTAAGGAGGAGAAGTTCTTTTGATTTTGATGAGGTCCAGTATATCAAGTTTTTTCTTTTACTTATTGTATTATATTTTGTCCTAAGAAATCCTTAACTTCTCCAGTATCACAAAGATTTTCTCCTCTTTTTTACTTAGAATTTTTTAAATGTTTTATATTTAGATATATAATTCATTTAAGTTCTTTTTTTGTGTGTGTGTGATGTGGAGTAAATGCTGAGATTTATTTTTAACTATTTTTGTTCACGAGATGTCCAGTTGTTCTTGTACCATCTATTAGAAAGACTAGACTTTTTCCTAATTGATTTTCCTTAATATCTTTGTTCAGAAAAATTAACTTTGTATGTGTGAAAGCCTTTCTGAACTATTTATTCTGTTCTCTTTTCTGTATCTATCCTTATACTAATATTAAACTACCTTAATCACTGTCTTACTTTACATACATATGTAAAAATCATAATGTTAAGTATGTAAGTTCTCCAACTTTGTTTTTCTTTTTTCAAAATTGTTTAGCTAATATACTCCCTTGGCTTTTCCATACAAGGTTTTGGATCTACTTGCCAATTCCCAAAAAAATATTTTAGAATTTTGACCTGGATAGCATGGAAACCATACATCAACTTGAAAAAACAAAAGCTTAAAATAATTGTGTTCTTTTCCATGAAGATGGTTTTTCTTTTGTTTATTTAAGTCTTCTTTAATTTTTTAAATCAGTGTTCTATAGTATTCAGCATGATATTGGCATGCTTTGTTAGATTTATTAAAAGAACTGATTCAGCTAAATTAATCTGTTGGTTGACTCTTTTTATGGTGTTTGTCACAAACATGTCATCTGTTAATTATAAACGTGCTTGAAATCTATCACATTAATCTCAGAATTTTTGACTATTTTAGTAATGATAATAGCTAATATTTATTAGTGCTTACTGTATACTGGGCTGGTTTCAAAGTATTTTACATAAATTTTCTCAAAAAAGGATGCTTTCATCATCCTCATTTTATGGAGGTTAAATTGAGATGAGTTCTTATATATTTGCATTAAAATGTATAGGCCAATACATACATGTACATATGCATGTGTATATATACATAAACACAATAGTTAAAATGGAACAAAATTCATAAATTAGACATATTGAAGCTAAAGCTATTGATCTTCAAAAGATCCCAGTAAAAGAAAATGCAAATGAAAGCCACACTGGAATAAGGTGTTTATAGTAAATATATAAGACCAAGGACTTATATCCTGAATATCTAAAGAAAATGTATGACTCAATAAAGAAAAAATACAATAAAAGTGTTTAAAGAGTTAAATAAACCATACATACACAAAGACACACAGATATATATATGACTAATATGTCTAGGAATAATATCCCATATTTTAGTCATCAGGACAATGCAAATACATGTTAAAATCACAGTAAGGTACCACTGCACACTCATGGGAATGGACAAAGTGACAAAGATAGCCAAATGAAGTTTTGGTGAAGATGTGCAGAAACAAGGGTGCTCAAAAACAAGGGTGCTCCAAAATTGCTGGTGGAAATATAAAATTGTGCAAATTGGAAAGCAGTTTGACGGTTTCTGATAAATGTAAATACACACCATATGCCACAACAATTCCTAGATGTTTACTTAGGAGAAATGAAAACATGTCAACAAAAACACATGTACAAGATTATTCACTGTAATTTCACTTAACAGCCCCAAATTAAAAACAATCCAAATGTTCATAAACAGGAAAACAGATAAACACATATAGATATGCATATAAAATGGAATACTATACTGGAATTAGATTTTTAAAAAACCACTCCAGATTTCACATCATTGTGAATTAATCTCTAAAATATTATACTACTACATATTCATATATACTATGTGCTAATATTATATTACTATATAACTATATGATTCCATTCATATCATTTTTTAAAATAGGTAGCACTAGTCTGATGTGATAGTAGTAGTCAAATCAGTGATTTTCTGGACTGAGGAATGGGGAATTGGCTCCAGGGAGCTTTTGAGGGTCATGGGAGTGTTCAATATATTAATTGTAGTAGATGTTTTAAAGGTTTGTCAAAACCCATCAATCTGTACATCTACAGTAACTGCATTTTATTGTAGATATTTTATATCTCAATGAACAGATCTTTTCAAATTTTAGAAATAAGCCAGGAGTGACATAAAATAAAATCTCTTGTTCAGCAAGCTTAGAAGTCGATTAGTTCAATGTAGAAGAAAAGATTTCTAGGAAAATTATCTTTATGAAATAAATGAAGAAAAAAAGCAGCATGTGTAGATGATTGTATATAATTGTACATAATTATGAATGTGAAAGCATGCCTATAGCTTATTATATAGAAGAATCAGACATAGATCTCTTTAATTAAGCAAGAATATAGAAAATAAATTATAAAACATACAAGAAAAGTATGTCCAAATTTAAATGAACTTGAAAACTGACATTATTTTGGAAATTTGTGATATTTTTTTGAAATTGCAAGAAGTGTTATCACATTACAGATAACATCTAATTAATACTCTAGGGTCATGTTAGATTCTGTTTATAATAAATGATTTTCCTATTCATGTAGGTTTTATGTATTTGTATAGCAAATATCTCTATTATATATTTAAAATTTTAAGCAGTAATTCTAAAGGATATATAAGATTAAACATATCTCTTTTAGATTGAAAAGAAGAGTATTTGATGGTCTTTATATTTTAACAGTTGAGTAGTCTTCTGCTTTTCATAAGTGGGTTGAATTATCTTCTAATTTTTATAAGTAGATTGAATAAATATCAAATCAGAGCTATAACGTTTAGTTTAAAAACCCTCATAAATACTCTTGTTCTTTTTTTAAACTTTAAAAGAATCTTTTTAAGATAGAGTATATTCTTTTGAAAGAAATTATCTGAAATTTCCAAAATCCTCTCCATTCTAGCATTTGTTTCTATTTAAATATGTTCTTTGCTTTCGAATTATAAAGAAAATCATTTCACTTTAAGTGCCAGGAAAAATGTTTTATAGACACATAAAATCTTTTATTTGAGAAATAATAGCATACTATTAAAATGTTAGCAAAACCTACAGAAATACGTGAGATCTTCAAGAAATTACTTACGTGAAAACACTCAGTCTTTAATATGTCACATTCCGTATCACAAAGAAGGCAAAAGTGAATGTCAATCATCATCATCATCGTCATAATAGCAACAACAATAATAGGAAGCGTTTTGCCTGTTTGGAGCTGACAAACGTATGCTGGTGCTCTCAACACACAATTTCTGTTACTAGGAAAGAGTTGTAATTATAGATTGTTTTTGCTTTTAGATCATTCATTTTCAGAATTAAAGTTAACGAATAATTGGAGATAGCTTTTTCCCAAAAAGAAGGACTCATGACAAAACTATTAGGTACCGATAAGATGTTAAATGTATTGGGAAAATGTATTGAATATTTGTAGACAAGAGGGAAGTTTAAATTAGGAGAGTGCCGTAATAGCCCAAATTACCTGTGTTCTATCAAGAAATACAAGGGAAAGGCATTATGAGCTGGAAATAAAATTGTCTTTTGGGAGAAAAAAAGAATTTGTGAACATATGTTCTTACCCTTCTTCTATAGGTTTGCTTAGTTTTTCTGTATCTCTTGGCACAGTGACATGGAAGAAGCTCGTTGTAAACAGCATGGAGAGTGTGCAGAGCTGTGGAGTAGAAAACAAACGATGGCCAAGAAAATGCAGAAAGTCCGAGGGAAAGGATCATGTCAAACAAGTCATGACCGTCAGAAAGAAGTACAATAGCTTCTGATATATGTCAGTGTTGAAGGCGAGAAGTTATCAGACATAAAGCAATACACTGCATAATAAAAACTTTTCTAAAATATCAAACTGAAATGTGATGTGAAAATTAGAAAGAGCTTAGAACTGGACAAAACTGAAGTTTTACGTACTTCTGACTTCTGATACTAAAAGCTCGAATTCACTTACATGCTCCAGGAAGGAATATTTATGTTTAATTGCCAAACGCCTAGGCCTGTGAATATAGTAAGTAGTTAGCCTCCAATAATATTCTAATAAATGAATGAACGAATAAATACAAATTTGCATTTGTATGTTTAGACATCTACTTCTAATACTCCTCCTTCCCTCTTTGTTAGACGAATGATGCACATGTCCTCTTATTCAGGCTACTGCCTACTTACCCTTCTGTCAGGTAAGAAATCACATTCTTTACAACAGTTCACCACGAATCATCCCAGGCTGGGCGAGGTGATTTTCTGTGCACTCATACTATGTGTTCTTATCCTTACTGTCTTCATAGTACCTTTGATAGCAAGGAAAACTAGGCCTTGTTTTTCTTTGAACATAAGCCCTTAAACATTGCCTGGCATATTGTAGGTTGTCAAAAAATATTAGTCAAATGAATACATTAGAAAACAGGTTTGGGAAAATGGACATAGGGCAGAGGCATGGGGAAAAAATAATGAAGGCTGTGACATAGGGAACAATAGATATTCATGGATTGTTAGGTGCAAACAGACCCCCTGAAAGTCAAGCTAATAAACTAAGGATGTGCTGTGACAGGAATGTCCATAAGTTCATATTTAGTACAGGAGTAATAATGTTTATGATGGGAAAATTTGAAGATAACAGTTGATGACGTAAGAATCAGAGAGAACATATATTGGAATATTTAAATTAGAAAGCACAGGATTAATAGCAGTTCATGGACTTCTTAAAATAAGGAAAGGTATAACTATATTCAGATTAAGTTTTGGAGATAAAGAAAAAGGGAATTGATAAAAAATGATTTAAGTATCTACAATTAAATAGGAAAGCAAATATGACTGAAAAAGATTTGGATTTAGATTTTAGGCAATCCTGACTGAATACACCATTAAAGACCACCACCACCACAAAAAAGTCAACTCTCCTTAATATTATTGTTATCCTCTTAACAATGTTGATAAATGACTAGCATGAAGTCTGTCACTGATAAATTTGTATGAATTAAATGTATTAAAAAATTGTGAGTCTAAACTGGAAGAATGGTGTTAAAAGTGATATAAATAGTGGATTTGAAAGTGAAATAGCTAAGGAGAAATTTCAATGACTGGGATTCTCAACAGATCTTTAATGAATTGATCTATTTTTATTTTTTCCATGTTAATGGAGATATAATTGACATGTAACATTTTGTAAGTTTGAGATGTACATTGTAATGTTTTGGCATTGTGATTGTGAATGACAATCAGGTTAGTGAATAAATCTATCACCTCACAGAGTTATTATTTTTTTTGGTTGTGAGAACACTTAAGATCTACTCCCAGCAACCTTCAAGTACATAATACAGTATGATTAACAATAGTTATCATGCTAAGTATTAATACCCAGAATTTATTCATCTTATAAATAGAAGTTTTTACCCTTTGACCAATACCTCTCCATTTCCCCTATCCCTGCAGTCACTGGCGACCAGCCTTTTACTCTATTTCTGACTTTGGCTCTTTTTTCAGATTTCACGTAAGTCTTTAATCCATTTTAAGTTAATTTTTATGAATGGCATAAGATAGGGAATGCATGTTCTTCTTTCGCATGTGAATATCTGGTTTTCACAGTACTATTTATTGAAAAGAATACATTTTCCCCATTGGCTATTCTTTGCTCTCTTGTTGTTATTAGGACTGTATATTCAGAAGTTTATAGTTATGTCTAGTCTCCTGATTCTGTTCCCTTGGTCTATGTATGTGTTTTTACATCAGTACACACTGCTTTACTACAGCTTTGTAGAATAGTTTGAAATCACTAAGTATGAGGTCTCCAGCTTTGTTCTTTCTCAGGATTATTTTGGCTACTTGAGTTCTTTTGTAATTCCACACACATTTTAGAATTGTTTTTTCTGTTTCTGCAAACAATGCCATTGGAATTTTGATCGAGACTGTATTGAATCTACAGATGGCTCCAGATAGTTTGGACATTTTATCAATATTAATTCTTCTGATTTACAAACAGAATATTTTGCCATTTATTTTGTCTTATCCCAAGTTTTGGAAAGCCCCTTTTTCTCCTCTTTTTCTGGGACTTTCATTGTGCACATGTTTTCTTGCACAGTGGTGTCCTATACTGCTTGTACACTTTCTTCCCTCATTTTCATTTTTTTGCTTTTTGTTCCTCTAATTGGGTAATTTCAAATGCTATGTCTTCAAGTTTGTGGATTCATTCTGCATTATCAACGCTGTTGTTGAAGCTCTTTTGAATTTTTTAGTTTTGTCTTCAACTCTAGGATCTCTGGTTCTGTTTCATGGTTTCTATTACTTTATTAAATTTATCATTTTGTTCTTGCACTGGTTTCCCAGTTTTGTTTAGTTGTTACATGTATTCTCTTGCATTTCATTCAGTTTTTTAAAAGATGATTATTTTGAATTGTCGGTCAAATTGTTGATCTCCATTCCTTTGAGATTGATTACTGAAGCTTTATGGGTTCTCTTTGTTGTTTTCATATTTGCCTGATTAGCTTTGCATTGGTGTCTGTGCATTATAGGGGCGAACACCTCTTCCAGTCTTGAAAGACTAGTTTCAGCAAGTAAAGACCTTGTTAACCTGTCTGTTCTCTGGGATGACAGGATGGCCTCCAGAAATGCAGCTGTGCTGAGTTGGAATCAGTTATGTGGCTGTCACGGGGGCAGAGGGTCTCCTGCTCGGTCCCTGTGCCAGCAGGCTAATATATGGTCCCTCTGGATCTCTATGGGTACAGATGGGAGTGTCTTCTCCTGGCCCCTATGCCACCAGGCCTGCTGACAAACTACAGCTGAGAAGGGCCAGTGCTTAGTGTAGGGCTCTTTCACGGTCTCCAGGGACACAGGCAGGAGTGTCTCCTACTTGGTCCTTGTGCTAGCAGCATTGCTCAAGGCCTGTAGCTGGGATGGACGGGTTCTTTCAGAATCTGCAGTCTGACCAAGTTTGGTGGGCTCACCTCCAGGGCCTTCCAGATCATGATTGAAAGGGACTGGAGGCAGTTCCCAGGCACTTCAGGGTCCACTGCCAGGACCAAGGTCTTGTATGTTTATGGCCCAGTGCACAGGTGGGCATGAATACTCCCAGATCCTTTGGTGTAATGTGCTGGTGACAGACTCAAAGCCAAGTGAGAGTGTAACTGAGTGCTCAGAGGTACAGAGCTGTGTCTGGGTTAGCTCTGGGTTGGCAGCCAGGACTATAGCCTGGGGTCAGCTACCTGGGTGAGAACCTGTCTTCTCAATGGCTCTCTAGGGTCTTGGAGTGAGCTGGGGTTTTACAGTCTCCTATCAGAATCCCAAAGCTCCCACAAAGGCACTTTGGTCCATGGATGGATGGCAAATTATTGTTGGGAGGGTATATGTGCTCAGAAAGTCTTATTTGGCCATCTTGTTCATGTCACACCTCTACTTTAATTTTTTAAATGTCTTAATATTTTATAGTACCATAAATTTTACTGCATGTTTTTTCCCACCTTCCATTTGCTATGGTTTATTCAATAATTTTAAATCTTATAATGTATATTTGGAACAATCTGTAGGTATCATTCATAGGCAATTTCTACTCCTACATGTTGTTGCTCTATATGAGCATAACAAAATGTTCAAAGATACTTCCAAAACATACCTAGCTCTAATAATCTAGAATTAAAAAAAAAATCTTTCAGAAGATCTAACCTTAAATACATTGAATTGTTATGAGTCACTTCAAGGAATCTATTAATTAAAAACTGATGACAGCATAAATGTCCCAACAAATTTTTTTTGATTTAATTTGATTTGAGAACCATTTTATAGTCAGTTTAAACAGACTTATAAAATATAATAGAGATATAAAGTAAATAATACACATACATACATACACAGAAACATATGCATATACATGTATATTTGAACCCAATAACCCAAAAGATGTAAAATAAAATAAGAATTTCAGCAACAAAAGGTAAAATTTGTCTAGTTTGGTTGGATGAACAAAATTGTCCCACATTTGGAAGTTTCATATGGAGGAACTAGTAAGAGGGAGGAAGATCTACATGAACATAAGAAAAATTATAGCACTAGAAGTTTGGGAAAAGAGAACATAGAAAAAGGATAAAAACATTGAGCAAGTAAGGGTTAGCCACAGGCTGCCTACTGTACATATGGATTATTAGTTATTTTTTGTTAGGCACAATGATAAGAGCAGATCTTCCATGTCTTTATTCCTCAACTTTTGATCGATTTCATCTTGAAAGGAACAAAAGGCCATTTTTTTTCAAGAAAAATATCTCTTGGAGCACCCAGAACCTATGGAAGATAATTTCCAGTAAAACAAGAATTGTATGCCAAACCAAATTTTTCCTACCCAAAGGTGATTGAAAAAATGTCTGAGGAGATTGTTAATTATACATTTATTACTATTTCTGTGTACAATGTGTGTGTGTGTGTGTGTGTGTGTGTGTATTAGCACATGAAAATAAACTAAAGATAAGATTTTTGTTTCTGTTCCATCTGTATGAAGGGATAAAGTTATTGTGTTCATTGGTATTATGTCACATAGCAAGGAGAGATAGCATATTAAAAATGTATTTTAGATGATTGAATTTAGTAGCCGTTTAAACCCAAGCTATACATGAATTTTATACTAAATTACTAGAAATTAAATGCTTTTAAAAACATTGGCTTTTATCAGATAGATTTGAATCTGAGTTGTAGTTTTTTCCTTCTGTGTTTCCTTAAAAAAGTCACTCATTTAGCCCTGAATTTCAGTGTTCTTACTTGTTATGTGGGGATCAATAAACTAGATTTCATATTTTTGTGTCCTTAAATGGCACAGTATGTATAGGGTAACAAACAATATATATGTGTAGTATACCGCCAAAAAACGATAGCCATTATTTTTTATTGTATTATACTTTTTGTTGAATGAAATTGATACTAGAATAACAAATCTCCGGAAGTAAACTATGAATTATTTTATATTAGATAGACTACTTTGGATTTTTCTTAGTAATCAAGATAGAGTTTAATATGCTTAAAATTAGCATACATTTTGACAATAAATGAGTAATTTATTCCACTGCAAAATATCCATTTTCTTGGAAACGATTGGTGTTCTAGTTATTTTGTAATTTGTAGCTAGCTATGGTCTTCCTAATTTGATTAATTGCCTTTCCAAATATAAAGTTCCATACCCTCATTCATAGTAAATGTCCAAGTCCACTGCACATAAAACATTAAAAATGGTTTTGATATTTCTTTCCTTAAAAATTTTGCCTGGTCATTTTTCATCCCATAGTCCTTTTTCCATACTTACCTACATCTTGTCATAAACAAATGAGGGGTGACCACTGGCACACAGAATCACAAAATCAAAGTTATTCCATTATAGCAGACACTAAGTCAATCAAAAGAAAGGTTATATAGTCTTCCTTCTCTCTTGCTCAAATGGTAGTGTCCCATATAGTTTTCATAAAAGATTTTATATATTATCAACATTAAATATTGTCTGTCTTATTTTATTCCTATAGCAAATAGAAAAGAAAATAATACTATTGAAGAAAAGCGGCTCATATAAACTAATGAGTTTCTTGTGTCTAGGACATCTGAACTGAAATGAGATATACTGCACCCCTCATCAAAGCACTTAAGTACAGTGCTTGATAATGCTGTTATTTTGTTCCTAGTGTTGACACAGTTTTAGAAACAGTTACTTCCAGTTTATATTGACATATTATCATCAATTATGTTTCACCATCTGTGAATCTAATTAAGTTTACCCTGAAATTTGATTTTACCAGACATCATTCATTCACAAGCAAGACATGTTTACTAAACATGCTTTTGCAAAGAGAAGAAATAGAAAATCAGTTAAAATGGCCCCCAAAGAATTTGGATGTTAGCAAATTGGGTGTCAAGTAACACTATTTAAGTCAGTTTATTCTAAGGGCTTAGTGGTGGCTGGTTATCCTGGGATAAGGTGGTTGTTATAAGGACACCAATGGATACCAAGAGCATTCTTGTATTTTATTATGTAGAAAAGTCAAATTCATTTATTTTCTCCTTCGCATTTTAATGTTCAGTATAAACATCTGTAACAAATGTTATATTTTTAGATTTTTCAAAAGCTGCATCTCCTTAAAACATGGGTAATGTCATACTTATTTTGCATTTTCATACATACTAAGCCCATGTCCTAGACTAAGTAGTCTCTTAACAGCCAATTTAAAAGCAAGTAGTGCAATGAATGATGAAAGGATGAAATAACCTTTTTTTTCTCCACAGTTTATTTGAGTGAGCACACTTTAAAAATATTCTTTTAAAAACTTCTGCTTCCCATGATATTGAAGAAATGGGAAAGGACAAAAGGATATAAAATAGAACATGAAATAAATAGGGAAGCAGGTATGTGATTAAGCAGCATCTTTCAGTTACTTTGGATTGTGAAAGTTGTATTTCAGGTATGATTTGTCCATAAAAATATAGATAAATAATAGGCAAATATATTTTTCTTATAAAAAGTATATTATAAAATATTTTTGGCCTAGAAAGGAAAAGCCCAAATAATCCAGAAAGGTGAAAATGTGGCAGATGATGAAAAATTGAGAATTTTTACTTTTTTAACTATGAAACGATTTTCCAAAAACAGCATAAGAAAAAAAAAAATGAAAACATCAATATTCTATTTAGTGACTTTGTGCTGAACAATATTTGTAGGTTCCTTTACAGATTAATGTAATTGTATCCCTAGAATTATTTTGCAGATAAAAGATTTGTTGGATGACAGTAGACATCCTGCAGAATATTCTGTTCCAGCCACTAGGCTGGATTGTATAAAAAGGGAATATTCAATACTAAAATAAAGAAAGGTATTATCCAGTACACTCCTGTAATATTCCTGTGAAAATCGATAGAAGAATTGTATCTCCAAACAAATGTCAGGAAAATCACTCTACAGTAGTTTTATTTTCAACAGAGAGACTCTCAGCAATCAGAAGGATGCATAAGATTACATGTAAAGAGATGTCTTTCAATAGATACACAGAAATAATTTTAATATTAAAACAAACCAATATATGAAAAATTGCATGTTTAAAAAGTGTTGTATAGCCAAAATGTCATTTGAAAATAACCGATGTTTATAAATTTAGTCATTAGTTTATAAAGTCAATCTGGTTCCAATTATACTCGTATCACAGGGAATGTGTCTCCCTAATCCTGTCCATCACACCATCATTAGTACAATTAAGAAAGAATAAACGTGAGAGAAGTTGAACCCAGTACTATGAGTGTTTTAAAGGTATTAATTTTTGTTATCACTAAAGTAGATATTTTTTCCACTTTTTATATCAGTTGATAGAAATCAAGAGTTATCTACATGGAGAACATAGTTCTTAAAACTAAAATTAAACAAACAGTAAATATATAGAGTGTTCAGCATTTGGGTTACACAATGAAAGATTCCAAAAACCCATATTCCCTTTGAGGGACTGGTTTCACTAATGGTGTAGCAAACCAGTTCTCATAAAACTGCCAAAGAGAAAATTTATATGAAAATGGCAATGGAGTGCCGAAGACGGGAGCATTAAAAATGCCCCTGTCTAAAATCCCAGGCAAATTCGTATTTCAAAACACGAACAAATAAAACAGGGTAATCAATATTATATGGAAACCTCTAAACACAATTTCTAAAACCCATAATCAGGTGCTAATAGCTCCACTGTATTCAAGGTAAGAACAGTATTTCTCAAAATGAAGGCCCAGTGGTAGAGCAAGGTCTGTATGAAGAGGTCACATCAGTACATGCAGGAGAGCTTTATCCTGTCTTTCAGAGATGAGAGATGGCAGAATCAAACCCTGAGAATTACGGTGACTGGTGTGTGTGTGATTTTTTTTTATAAAGGAATGTTGGTCTACTCTTTAGATTTCCCATTTCATTTTAGTCTTATTTTGGCATCTTCCACTTTCTTTTAATGTGTGCTCTTACATCATTATGATCGTAGCATCTTCTCTGTGGTTGGAGTTGGGGCGGTTAGACTGAAAATGCAATAGCGCTCTGGTGAGAGTCATGAAATTGTGGGCACCGCTGACTTACAGGGAGGACCTGAGAGTTAATTTTTTCATTTAAGGGAATAAAAATCAAAATAACACAGAAAGCATATATGTGTTACTTAATGTTAGATTAACTATCTGGGTATCAGTTTAATCAGTTTCCAGATTGTTTGCTTTCCATCTTGTTATTCACTTGCCAAGAATCAGACTGGTTAAATACTGAGTGGTATGACTGTCACAATTTACACTTCAGACTTCCATTTAGGATTGAAAGCAAACTAGTCATTCATTATAGCCATTTATAACAGCAACCATGTGCATGTTCCAGAAGTTTTTATTCTTTAAAGCCATACCCAGATGACATTAGCAACCCTGCTTCCTGATTGCCCAGCACTGTTTTAGCTTTTTTAATTTATTGTTACCATCGACTTCCCCAATAACTTGGTGAGTCAGAAGCAATTTTGTGTAAGGAAATATATTAAAATTAAATAAATTATCTTAATTTTATCCCTGTATTTACCTATATTACTGTTGAGTGAGTGGAAGCTCAGGTATTTTCTTAAACACACACCAGTTAGTGACAGAGCCAGAATAAAAGTCCAGGCTGACCAACTTCAGAATACACGTTAGTCAATATGTGGTAGCATCCAGACAGTCCCAAGGGACAATTAGCCATTTAGGGCAGAGAAAGGTGGGTGGTGCAGAGCTAAAGCTCTTTGCTTCCTCTCAAATAAAGAGTATGTTGGTGCTCTTATTTCTTCATTCTTAACTGGTTGATAGGTACACCTAGCACGGTGTTGGGGAAGCCAAAGAATATACTAGAGGAGTGATCAGTGTTGCCAAATGTGGCAGCTACACCCAGATAATGGCAAAGGGATTTAACAAAAAGTAACATTTTGACAATCTTAGCACAAGGGACAGAATCAGATCTCTGTCAGCGATGGATAATGAGATGGTGAGAAACAGAAAATATGGAATTCAGACTATTTAGGGAAACTTGGGTGAAAATGGGGACAGTCTGAATAGCAGCTGGAGCAGAACATGAGAACATGAGTCATGGCAGTGAGATCTTAAGCTTGCATTTTAAGTTTGAAAAAGACACAGGGAGAAAGTTTTATAATGAAGCGTTGGGTTATGTGATGATCTCAGAATGAAGTAACGATACTGCATGGTGTTTATAGATCTTAAATAGTGGCTGGAAAATTATAATTCTAGTATAAATAAATATTTTCCTATTCTTATGTGATGTCTGATAAAACCATCAAACACTGAAAGCTCAGACTCTGGTGGAATCATCAGAGACTATATGGTGTTGCCATTCTTAAATGCTTTCTTTTCCAAAGATCAAGCAACTTTATTGTTATTATTATTATTACTATCGGAATAGCACATATTATGAAAGAAAATAGTTCACTGCACCATACAACTTAAGCATATGTAAACAGACTGGTTATTTTGAATGAGGCTTGAATGGCCCTGTTTGTCTTGTTGAATGAAAGTTGTAAATTCAAAACGAAATTTCTCGAGAACACAATTTTCCAGGAAGAAACAAAATTGAAACAGCACTACGTTTATATACAACAAAAAACTGGATAATGATTTTGGTAAATTAAAACTATAGGTTCTTGAACATCTGCTTAAATAAGGGCAATGACAGCCATGCATATTTTGTTATGCACATATCTACAACATAACTGTAAACTTACTTTCCTCTTTTCCCTTCCTCTAGTATTGTGGATAAAGAGTGTTGGTGGGGCTTACCTTTATGATTTTTCATTCATGGCCAGTCAGACCTTGAGCAGCTACATTTAGACCTGGGTAGAAGGAATGAAGATCCTGGACTTTAAGAAGGCTATGGTGACTTGTGAGACCGTGTGTTTCTCCTTGTTTTGGGCATATATGAATTACAAATAAAATGCTTAATTCTCATTGTTGAAAATAAGGGAAATGATGTTTCTTTAGAATTGTAATTATAAATTAATTCTGTCTCTTTGAGATGAATATAAATCTTGTTAAACTCTTAGTAAGCCTCTTGTTAGCTTTCCAATCTTAGGATGTCTTTCTCAAAGATGTGAGAACTGCTCCCTTGAAGTAGAAACATCAAGATAATGCCTCTATTTTCCAGTTTCTGTGGAGGGTAGGAGACTAACTTAGGTGGGTACCTTGTTCCAAATTGCTAAACTACCTTTTGTATGAGTTTAAATTTCTTTAAAGTCAGTTAGCTGACATAGATGGCCACCCCAATTTTCAAGTGATTTTAGGATGAACTATTGTAACTAGCAATGCTGTTGAGTTCTCTTACTTGAAGACTATCTGTTTATCTTGAGAACATGTAACTGGTTGTATCTGCTTGACTATAAAATGATGAGATCTCTTCCTTTCTTTGCAATCTTTTGGCAGATTTCCTGTGATGAATCATATTCTGGTTCAGTGCATGTTCAATAATCAATTTTACTTTCTTTTACCTTTGTAGAGAGGTTTTCTGGGTTGGAAAGAGATTTTGTGTTTAATTATATTTCTGCAACAGGGGATAAGGTGAAATAGTATTTTTTTTGTGCAAAAGATAATTACTTCATGTGAGGTGAAAGTGCAAAACTTTCCTTTGTGAAACATGGGTAGAAAGGTTAAAATATATGCTGATGAACAAAACGGACAGTCAAGTCTTTTGCCTTTCTTTTCATATATAGCTTCCCACACTGCACGTTTGCCACCTACATGTTGTGGGGTCCATTGTCAACCCGTTCCCTAACTCGATGATGGGAAGCATTGCCAGGGAATTGGAGAACAGGGGAAAGGAGAAACCTAGGTGGTTTCTCTCCCTGTTTCTATTGCTGGCAGCTTCTACCATCAATGGCTGTCTTTTTGTTGACTGAGTTCTTGCTGAGCAGCCCCAGTTCTGGGGTCCTGGTACAAAACCACCTCCCTTGGTTCCTTTAGCGTTAGGAGTGCCTGGTATCTTCCAGCTCTTATTAACTCTGGGATTCCTATTGGACTTGACATTTATGACATCTTTAAAACTGGTTTTCTGAATTAAAGTTCTACTGCACTTCCTGGCTTGGGCTCCTATTCCTTTTGCACATTTAAGACTTCTTGAGGATTTTGAGTACACTCGTATTTATGGTTTTCATTTTAGAGGAGATACAGAAATGTTAGGGCAAATTGTCTACTAACAACATGAATTTTAAAACAAATTAGTATCAAATGAAATAATCACTGTAGATATATATATATATTCTTATGCTAAAAAGGCAGAAGTGACATGCCTCTTGTTTTTTAGGAAGCACAATACCTGAACATTTTCAGCCATATTAAAATTATATGACACATATTTAATACCATTATAATATTCTCATTTTAAGATATGTAATAATCTCTTGTTTGGGACCACTATTTTTTTTTCAATTCTTTACATAGTCCACAAATAAATATCCTTTTGTTATTTTGACCATAAATTATTTTTTGGAAAAACTTTCTAGATGTTGGGCAGACAAGGTTTGCAAAATAAAATTGTCTTATGCAATGATTAAAGGGTTTCATTAGGAGAAACTCTAAGTGGATATTAAAAATAATTGATAATAATTACAAATATACTATGGATTTAAACCTGAAAATGGTTCAACATAAAAAGCTTAACTATATGTAGCAATTTATATGTGATGACCAGGTGAAAGGATTCATTTTTAAATTTCTAAATCCTGCTTACTATTAAAATGTAGAAATTCTTATCAAAATAAAATAACTTCATAGTTTGTGGAGGCTCGATTTGGATTTCTCTTTGTCATGTTTTGTACACGATGTGGATATATTTCCTATGTCTACAACTGTTTTCATGTTCTACTACACAGTATGTTTTTGCAATAGGGCCCTATTCACAGTCACAGTTCAGATTCGGGTAATAACTCAAAAAGCAGCTAAAGTACAAAATTATCACAAAGACAGTGTACCAAAAATATAAAAATATATATTTGAATTCAGACAGAATCAGTTTTCAATACAAACTGTAGCATTTACTAGTAATTTGGGTGTTAACCATTGAGTTAACTAATTTTTCCTGCCATCCTTTCTCAGGGAAATGTTAAAATATTATGCAATAAAACACTATAATAAGTAATATTAAGTACTATTTTATGCTCAATTACCATGTCATATATGTATTTTCAAACTTACAAGTACAGAAACTTAGGTCTAAAAATTAATAATACTGGTAAACGAATGTGTTGTTAATTGCCATGTCTACAGGAAGCAGAGAACTTGACCCTAAGTCAGAAACTGAATTTCCTATGATCACCTTTTTCAAGAGAAAAAAGTGTTTCAATTGATGGCACCTGTATTTGTAGCAACATGAGTCAAGAGGTGCACACCATTTCATACTGAAAATATCTTTAATAGACACTTATGCTTTAAATGCTTCAAAGTTCATCCCCATGGATTAGAAGAGTATACATAGTTATCCCAAGGGATAAATGGACTTATTCTAGCACTTTTATTTTCCTAGATACCTAAAGAAAGTCAGAGAATTTACTCGATTACATGATACTGTATGACAAAGTGATATAATGCCTTTAGGCAGATAGGATAGGAAAAAAAATGACCTCACCAAATTGTCCTGGTACTGGGTTTTTAACAAATAGCTAGGTAGACAACTTAATGTAATGAACAAACAGGTGAGCAGCACATTAAAAAAAAAAAAAATTCTTCAATCTAGTTTCAAAAGAGATGACAATTAAGAAAAAACCTGCGGTGTGTGATCGCAATTACATAAACCCCCTGCCTTGCAAACTGTCTGAACTTAATCAGGCATGATTTCTTGCATAATAACAGAAACAAGGAACATGTTAAATAAGGACATGCAAATCCCAGGGAACAAACTGAAAAGCTGAAAGACATATCCCATACACAGTATGTTACTCTACACATTAAATTTTCAGACAATTTTTACGGTAAAACACCAGAAAGACAGTAGATTATGAATATGCATATATATACCATGATACATTTCTTTTTAAGAACAGCAAATAAGACAAAATCCTCTATGTTTTCCACTAGAGTTAAAGATAATCAGCTGTGTTCACTGGGGCCGATAATCTCAATTTATTACTTAAGAAATGTGAATAACAGGATTTTATACAATTATTTACAAGGGTACTTATGAAATAAACAGAAATGATACTATATTTTTTTTTTGCTAACTTTTCTAAACAAATGCTAAACAGCAGGCCAAGAAATTTCCAATTAAGGGAAAAAAATAGTTTTCCAAGGTGGTTGTACTAAGTAGGAATGTAAGTTAGTACAACCACCTTGGAAAACTACTTGGCACTATGTGCTAAAGTCAATTATAGCATGCCCTATGACACTGGTAAATATATATTACTAGTAAATTTACACCCAGAAAAAATTCACACATATGTGCACCAAGAAACATGTGTAAGTACATTCATCACAGTACTATTTGTAAGAGGCAAAAACCATAAAAAATATTGTGATATATTCTCCAAATCTGTCTTTTCTCATTTCCATATTTTTCCAGTAGTAGGATATTAAAAATAGGCAGTATGTGTTTTGTATAGTGCTTTTTAAAATTTAATATTTGAAACTGATCACTTTGTATATCATTTAAGTGTTTCACAAGTAATTCCATCCTGTGAATTTGCAACTGAGCTCAATATTTTGTTAACTATAAATTGTTCCTATGTTTTCTTGTTAAATTAACACAAAGGCATTTGCTCTCTTATTCAACTGTTACTTGCATCTCTGCTTTTTTCTCTCTAAAGATTAATGTAGAAATGTTAGCCATCAATATATGAGCACTGCAAAGAGTGCTGCTACACATTGCAAAATTTATTCCCATAAAGCTTATTAAAGTTTACTGTTCCAAAAAATACTGTGCAAATATGTCTATGTTAATAATGTGTTGCCGTTTCCTTATTTTTATTAAGGTATCATTGATATACAATCTTATGCTCGGGTTTCACATGAGCAACATTGTGATTACTCACCCCTATTATTAAGTCCCCACCACATACCCCATTACAGTCACTGTCCATCAGCGTAGTAAGATAGTATAGAGTCACTACTTGTCTTCTGTGTGCTATACTTCCTTCCCCGTGCCCGCCCACACATATTATGTGTGCTAATCATAATTTCCCTTAATCCCCTTATCTTTCCCTTCCCACCCATCGTTCCAGTCCCTTTCCCTTTGGTAACTGTTAGTCCATTATTGGTTTCTGTGAATCGGCTGCTGTTTTGTTCCTTCAGTTTTTGCTTTGTTGTTATACTCCACATATGAGTGAGATCACTTGGTACTTGTCCTTCTCAACCTGGCTTATTTCACTAAGCATATTACCCTATAGCTCCATCCATGTTGTTGCAAATGGTAGGATTTTTTTTCTTCCTATGGCTGAATAATATTCTATCGGGTATATGTACCACATCTTCTTTATCCATTCATCTACTGATGGACACTTAGGTTGCTTCCATTTCTTGGCTACTGTGAATAGTGCTGCAATAAACATAGGGTTGCATATGTCTTTTTCAAACTGGGCTGCTGCATTTTTAGGGTAAATTCCTAGGAGTGGAATTCCTATTCCTGGGTCAAATAGTATTTCTATTTTGAGTTTTTTGAGGAACCTCCATACTGCTTTCCACAATGGTTGAACTAATTTACATTCTCACCAGCAGTGTAGGAGGGTTCCCCTTTCTCCATATCCTCACCAGAATTTGTTGTTGCTTGTCTTTTCTATGTTGGCCATCCTAACTGGTGTGTGGTGATATCTCATTGTGGTTCTAATTTGCATTTCCCTGATAATTAGCAATGTGGAGCATCTTTTCATGTGTCTGTTGGCCATCTGAATTTCTTCTTTGGAGAAGTGTCTGTTCAGATCCTCTGCCTATTTTTTAATTGGGTTATTTGCTTTTTGGTTGTTGCAGCGTGTGAGCTCTTTATATAATTTGGATGTCAACCCCTTATCGGATATGTCATTTATGAATATATTCTCCCATACTGTAGGATGTCTTTTTGTTCTACTGATAGTGTCCTTTGATGTACAGAAGCTTTTTAGTTTGATATAGTCCCACTTGTTCATTTTTTATTTGTTTCCCTTGCCTGGGGAGATATGTTCATGAAGAAGTTGCTCATGTTTATATTCAAGAGAGTTTTGCCTATGTTTTCTTCTAAGAGTTTTATGGTTTCATGACTTACATTCAGGTCTTTGATCCTTTTCGACTTTACTTTTGTGTATGGAGTTAGACAGTAATCCAGTTTCATTCCCTCACATGTAGCTGTCCAGTTTTGCCAACACCAGCTGTTGAAGAGGCTGTCATTTCCCCATTGTATGTCCATGGATCCTTTATCATATATTAATTGTCCATATATGTGTGGGTTTATATCTGGGCTCTCTATTCTGTTCGATTGATCTATGGGTCTTTTCTTGTGCCAGTACCAAATTGTCTTCTACCAACACCTGCTTTTTTCTCCCTAGTGTTTGTGTGAAATATTTTTTTCCATCCCTTCACTTTTATTCTGTGTATGTCTTTGGTTTCAAGTGAGTCTCTTTTAGGCAGCATATTGATGGGTGTTGCTTTTTTATCCATTCTGTAACTCAATGACTTTTGATTGGTGCATTCCGTCCATTTACTTTTAGGGTGATTATCGATATGTATTTATTGCTGTTGCAGGCTTTGGATTCATGGTTACCAAAGGTTTAATGGCAGCTTCTTTACTATATAACAGTCCAACTTAACTAATTTATTATGCTATTATAAACACAATCTGAAGATTCTTTTTTTTTCTCCCTTCTTTTTCTTCCTCCTTCTCTCTTCATGCGTTAGCTGTCATATTCTGAACTCTTTGTGTATCCCTTGGCTGACTTTGTGGATAGCTGATTTAATTTTGCATTAGGTTAATATTTAATTTGTCTACTTCCTTTACTGTGGTTTTATTTTCTCTGGTGACAGCTATTTAGGTTTAGGAGCACTTCAATCTACAGTAGTCCCTTTAAAATACACTGTTAAGATGGTTTGTGGGATGTAAATTCCCTCAATTTTTGCTTACCTGGGAATTGTTTTAACCCTTCTTCAAATTGAAATGATAATCTCTCTGGGTAGAGTATTCTTGGTTCGAGACCCTTCTGTTTCATTGCATTGAATATATCATGCCACTCCCTTCTGTAAGATTTCTGCTGAGAAGTCTGATGATAGCCTGATGGGTATTCCTTTGTAGGTGATCTTTTTCCTCTCTCTGACTGCTTTTAATACTCTATTCTTGTCCTTGATCTTTGCCATTTAATTATTATATGTCTTGGTGTTGTCCTCCTTGGGTCCCTTGTATTGGGAGATCTGTGCAGTTAAATGGCCTGAGAGACTATTTCCTTCTCCAGATTGGGGAATTTTTCAGAAATTATTTCTTTAAAGGTACTCTCTATCCCTTTTTCTTTCTCTTCTTCTCCTGGTACCCCTATAATGTGAATATTGTTCCATTTGGATTGGTCACACAGTTCTCTTAATATCCTTTCATTCCTAGAGATCCTTTTTTCCTTCTCTGCCTCAGCTTCTTTGTATTCCTGTTCTCTAATTTCTATTCCATTCACCATCTACTCTACCTCATCTAATCTGCTTTTAAATCCCTCCATTGTTTCATTTCAGCTACTATATTTTTTAAGGTGTCTATCACCCTCATGAATTTGTCCCTTAGCTCTTGAATATTTTTCTTTAGCTCCATTAGCATGCTCAGGACTTTTATTTTAAATTCTTTTTCTGGAAGATTGGTGATTTCAGTTTCATGGAGCTCTCTTTGGGTGTTTGAGGGTTTTTGGACTGTACAAGTTTCTTCTCCCTTTTCATATTCCTGGAGTAATAGGGGTGGTTGCAGGCAAGTGGCGCAGGTGTCTCTGGCAAGCAGGAGGACAAAGCCTTTCCTGCTTCCCAACCACAGTGTCTGTCTCCACTCTCAGGGCCAGTGAGCTGTGCACAGGGAGCAGCCTCTGGGTTAATCCTCTAAGCTGCCATGGGCAGGGCTGCCCTCTTGCTGGCTTGGCATTATGTTGGGTGTCATGGGTGAGTGGCATGGGTGTCTGCAGGGAGGACAAAGTCCTTTTGTGCTTCCAGGCTGCATTGCCTGCCTCCACTGTCAGGGCCAGTTTTCTGCATGCAGGAAGAAGCCTCTGCATTAACCTGTGTAGTTGCTGTAGGCAGGGCTGCCCTCTGGCTGGTCTGAAGCAATGGCAGGGACAGCAGGTTTGTGCTCAGGTGCCAGTGGGGAGGAAGAAGCGGCAGGCTGTTTATCACAGTGAGGGACCTTGGTTATGCTTTTCCAGACATGGAGATGTAGCACCTGAAGCTCCCAACCTGCTGGGCTGAGTGTGCCAGGCCAATTTTGTCCACCTGTTTCTTCCTCTAAACCCTTGCCTCTTTAGCAGCCCTCTCACTGTTGAGAAGCCTTTCAAAGCATCCACCTTTCTTTGGTCCTAGGGCAGCCAGTTGTGGGAACCTGTTCACGGTCTTAATCTCTGTCTTTGGTTTTCAGCCCCTCTCATCTCCAGAGCACAACACAATGTGGGTTTGTGTTCCAAAAGTAGATCTCCAGGGCTGGGTATTTAGCAGTCCTGGGCTTCTACTCCCTCCCCTCTCCGATTCCCTTCCTCCTGCTGGTGAGCTGGGGTGGTGGGAGTGTTCAGGTCCCACCAGGTCACGGATTTTTTACTTTACCCTTTTCTGTAAGATGTTCACTTCTCCCATTTGTAGAGTGGCTGGTGTACTCTTACTTCTGGTCACTCTTTTAGGAATGTTTTTGCTGTAGTTTCATAATATATATGGTTTTGGGAGGAAATTTTAGCCTCCTCACACTGCCATCACTTTTCAATCCCTGCCATTTCCTATATCAATAAAATTTAGTAAATATTTACATATTTTCACTCAATAATAAAACTTACTAAAAGTGTAAAACAATACAAAAATAGAATTAAAAGCACTGATGCTTGTAATTTCATTTCCTCCTGATAATGATGTAACTATTCAGTATATAAACAACATTTTACCTACATATACACAAATTGATAGTTCCAAGATACAAGTGATTACATTGTGGAGTGTATTACATAAATGAATTAAAATGTAAGTTACTTCATGAATAAGATGTACCATTTTTTACTAGGAAGACCAGAAGGAGAAGAGAAGAGAAAAACTATTTAGGTAATAAGAATTGAGAATTTTCCAAATTAATGACATATCAAACCACAGATCCAGGAAGCTCAGAGAATGTAAAGCAGGAAATATACTACAACCCTCTATCTAGGCATATCATAATAAATTGCAGACAACTGAAGACAAGGGATAATTTTTAAAATAGCCAAGGAAAACCATCTTACCTATTGAAGAAGGATGAGAATTACATTGGACTTCATATCAGAAAAAACATAAATAAGGGCAGAGCAGAGTAAAACCTAAAAGTTTTGAAGAAAACAACCCCACAAATATAGAATTCTGTGTTCAGTTAAGTTACCCTTCAATAATGAAGGAAAATTAAGACCTTCTGAGACAAAGAAAAACTGAGGGCATCTGTTGCAGGTGGATCTGCCTTGCAAGAAACGCTATTCAGAGAGAAGGAAAATGGAATAGATCAGCAACTTGGTTTACATAAAGAAAGGAAGAGTGTCAGAGAATGAATAAAGGTAAGATCTTTGTCTTTCTTACTCTTAATTGATCAAATAGATAACCATTTAAAGTGATAAGAGCAACAATGTATAGGGTGATTATAGTATGTGTGTAAGTGAAATAAATGACAGAAATGTTATAAACAATGGAGAGAGGAATTGGAAATAGTCAATCATAAAGTTCCTGCACTGACTCTGTAGAGGTATAGTGTTATTTGAAAGTAGAGGTATCTATAAATGTACCCTGCAAACTATAAGGAAAAGATAAAATAACAAAATAAGTATAATTGATATGCCAAGGTATAAGAGAAGATGAAATCTTATAAAATAGTTTAAGTGGTTTATTCATTTAAACCATAGAAGACAGAGAGAGGGGGAATATAAAAATAAAACAAACCTCAAAGAGGAGAAACAAACACAGTAGATAGTAATCCATCTATATCAATAGTTATTGTAAATCTGAAAGATTTAACATACCAATTAAAAGGCAGAGTTTGACAGCATTGATTTATAAACAAAATAAAACCAAACAAAAGACAACTACATGCCCAAAATAAACTCTCTTTAATTACAAAAACACAGCTTAAAATGAAAAGGATGGAGAAACATATATACCTTGCTAACACAAATCAAAGAGAGTTGGAGTAGCTGTATTTATTTCTGCAAAAGCAAACTTGAAACTACAGCAACAATATTATGATAAAGAAGAACATTACATAAAGAAAGGAGTCTGTTCTCCAAAAAAATATAACAATTCTCAATATGTATGCACCTAACAATAGAACATCAAAATATGACTGTATGGAACCGATGGGAATACAAGGAGAAATTTGCAAATCTGCTACTTATAGTTGGATATTTCAACAGCCCTATATTAATAATTAGACGGTCCAACTGATAGAACATAAGTGAGGAGGTAATGGGATTAAACAGAACCATCAACGAATGGCATTTGGATTCTGCTATTTAGGAATAAAATATTGTAGAAATAACAGAATCTAAATTGCACAATTCTCATGTTAGGTTTGTCAAGATAGACTACATTCCTGCCTAGAAAACAACTTAATTTTAAAAGAAGAGAAATCAGACAAAGCATGCTTGTAAGGCTCAATGGAATTAACCAGGTATCATTAACTGAAAGAGCTGGAAAAATTGAAAATACTTAGAGTAACCACTACACCTCTAAATACACGTCAGTTAAAGTGGAAATCTCAGGAGAGATTAAAGTATATTATAAACCCAATGAAAATGAAAATATAAATTATCAGAATTTATGGGATGTAGTGAACACCTTCTTAGTGGGAAATTTATAGCATTGAATCTATATGTTAGAAGAAAGAGATGTAAAAGCTGTAAGCTTTTACATTAGGAAACTAGAGAAACAAGAGCTATAAAAACAGAGTAAACATAAGAAGAGAAAAGAAAAAGTTGAAATTGAAGCTGATAATAGAAAATCAATAGTGGAAATTAATGAAACAGGAAGCTTTTTCTTTAAAAGATCAATAACATGGATAAATATCTAGATAGGCTAATTGAGAAGAAAAGAGAAAAGACACATACTAGTGACCCCAAAATGAAATAAGGGTCACTGCTAACCCCATAAATATTTAAAGAATAATTAAGGGAAAATATCTACAACTACAAATATGCTCACAAATGTCATAACTTAGATTAAATGGACCAGTTTCTAAAATATGAAAATACCAAAATGCACACAAGAAGTAAATATTCTGAATAGATCCTTATAAATTAAGACATTGAATTGATAATTTTTAATAACAATAACTTTCCAAAAACTAAAATTCCAGTTCCAGATGGTTTTACTGGTGACTTCTACCAAACTTTTGTAGAAGAAACCATACCAATTCTCTATAATCTTTCTCAGAAAAAGCACAGAGAACTCTTCTTTACATTCTATGAGACTAGCGTAATCCCAGTCCCAAAACCAGGCAAAGCTATTAGAGACAGAACAACAACACAGCAGATCTTGAGAGAACACAATTCATGCAAAATTCATTAAGGAAAGTTTAGCAAATAGAATCTAACAATACATAAAAAACACTATACATCACAGTCATTTGAGACATATTCCAAGTATATAAGGCTGGTCAACATTTAAAATCAATGTATTCCATTTCATTAATAGGCTGAAAAAGAAAATCAAATGATTATAACAACTGATACAGAAAACTGACAAAATCTAACACCCATTCATGATAAAAATTCTGAGAAAACTACAAATATAGGTAAATTTTCTCAGCTTGTTGAAGAATATCTACAAAAGCCTTATAGAAAACATAATGGTGAGAAACCAGATACTTTCTTCCTAAGGTTAGGAGTAAGACAAGGGTGGACCCCCTTCACAACTCCTGTTTGACACAGTGCTGGAGATCCTAGATAATGCAAGCTAATACAAGATATGGAAATAAAAGGCATACAGCTTGAAATGGAGAAAACAAACTACCATATTTCAATATGATTATTTATACAGAAAATCCCAAATTGTAAAAAAAATCCTGGAATTAATAAGTGATTATAGTAAGGTTACAATACAAGATTAAAATAGAAAAGTCATTTTTCCCTATATACTAGCAATAAACAACTGGAATTTGAAATTAAAAACTCAGTATCATTTACTTTAGCATCAGAAAAAGAAAAATATATACTTAGGTATAAATCCAATAAAACATGTGCAGTAATTATTTTTGAAAATTTATGAAACACTGATTAAGTGAAAGAAGATGTAAAGAAATGTAAAGAAATGTTTTCATGGATGGGAAGATTTGGTTTGTTAAGATGTATCAGTTATTCCCAAATTGATCTACTGATTTAACACAATCCTAATCAACATTCAGGAAATTTATTTTGTGGATATTGACAATCTGAACCTAAGTTTTATATTGAAAGGTAAAAGACCTATAATTGAGAAAACAATATTGAAAAAATAACAAAACTGGAGGACTGACATTACTTGACTATACAGCTACCATTCTGTGAAAGGCACTTTTTTTTATGAGCAAACCAAATCTTTATTTAAAAAAAAATTTATTAAAAAAAAACTTTGATGGATAATTCCCTCTCCTCTCCTCCAGACCCATGGGGCCTTGTATTGAAAAAATTCACTAGGGGCAGCAGGGCCAAAACAGGTTCCAGGTGGTGTTGGGCTGAAAATTTGGCGTTCACTGTTGGTTCTGGACATTCAATAAAGAAATGTACTTCTGTAGCCATTTTTCCTTCAGCTGTGCACAGACTTTGCGGCCTCTTTTAGTAGTGAATATCACAGCCTGCTGGGAGCAGCTGTTCTTGGTTTATTCATAGGTTCACACCAGTTCCAGGGAAGGATCTTGTGGCTGTACTGCAAGCAGCAGAACTTGGCTACATCACTTCCACCTGCTCTGTGCCTGGCCAAGAGGGAGCCCTCAGGTGAAGGACTCCACGTGCATGCAGATGCAGGGTGGAAGGGTGAGTGCCCAGGGATGTGGGCTGGGCACGGCCAGAGTCTGCTGCATGTGGACTCCTGGGCGGCAACCAAATATATTGTTAAAGGCACTTTTAAGAGGACAAAAAAATAAGCCACAAACTGGAAGAAAAATAAGAAACACATATCTGATAAAGAACTTGTATCCAAAATTGATAAAGAGCTCTTGAAACTCAACAGTAACAAAGCAAACAATTCAATTAGATGATGGACAAATCATCTGAACAGACTTCTCACTAGAGTAGATATCAGATAACAAGCACATGAGAGGAGGTCAACAGGATGTCATTAATAAATTGTACATTGGAACGAGATATTATTATACAAGTATTAGAATGGCTAAATCCATAAAAACAAAAATATCAAACGCATGTGAGGCTGCAGAGCAAAATGAGTTCTCATTCATTGCTGGTTGCAATTCACAAATTGTAGAACCATTTTAGAAGACAGCAGCTGGCAGGATTTTTTTCTTTTTCTTTTTCTTAGAAAGTTAAACATAGCCTTACCAGATGATCCAGCAATGGCTCACATAGGTATTTATCCAATTGAGTTGAAAACCATGCCCACTCAAAAACCTGCATACTGATGTTTATTGAATCTTTTTCATAATTGGCCATAAAAAAAGCAACCAAAATGTCTTCCATAGGTGAATGAAAAAACTTTAATACATTCAATGGTGTTCTTCAGCTATAAAAGCCATAAAAACAAATGGATCTATCAAGGCATGAAAAGATCTTAAATTCATATTGTTAAAATGGAAGAAACCAGTCTGAAGAGAGTACATACTGTATGATCCAACTACAGGACAAAATTCTGTAAAAGGAAAAACTTACAGAGAATGCAAATATATGTAGAGGCCAGTGTATCAAGGGAGACAATTGAATATATGAAACAGGATTTTTAGGGCAGTGAAACTATATCATCAGATACTGTAATGGTTGATCCATGACATTATATATTTGTCAAAACCCATGGAAAGTAAAACTTAGAGTGAACCCTAATGTAAATTATGGAATTTAGTTAACAACAATGTATAAACACAGGTATATTTATTGTAACAAATGTACCATACTAATGTAAAATATTAATAAGAGGGGAAACTGTGTGCTGAATTATGGGTATATAATATATGGAAACTGTATTTTCTGCTCAGTTTTCCCTAACTCAATTTTCCCTAGCTCAATTTTCCCTAAACTTGTTAAAAAATTAAGCCTATGAATTAAAAATAGCAAAAAGTATATATGTAACTATCAGAATTTGCATGTAAATAAACAAAATATTCTTAAAATAATTTACAGGAAATTTATACTATAGGTTGCTTTGGATAATGAGTAGCTCTGGGACACAAATGGGAAGGCAACTTCACTGATTTTCTATTGTACCGTCTACACTGTAAAAGATACAAGTGAATTGTATTTCAAATATAATTAATTAAATTACAATAAAAATAGGAATAGTGATAATTCTCAAATGACTTCAGCATTATCTAAACTGCCTATATATGTAGTTCACACTTTCAGGAGACTTTAAAAAGACACATTTGTTAGTAGAAGTTGCAATCTCATCAGTCCTTGTGAAAATTAACAGTTTCAAAAAGTCAGGTAAATACATATTAATATTGTGAAAAAGCAGTAATACTAAGTATTATATTTCCCAGTTTAATTTTGCCCTCTCTTATGCCCCAAATCACTTATTTGATTCGAATGTAAAAATGTGCATAGTTCTTCTCTTTCGGGCTTAATATCAAGCGACTTCACCCTGTTATTATAAAAACTAAAAAAAAGCATCAGAGTTAACACAATTAAGTCTATTACTTGGGTATTTGCTCCAGGACATTTTATTGATCAATCTTTTGAAATAAAAAACTTCACATTTCCTTTGGGTCTCTAAATAAGATAAAAGCTCTGCAAACTTGAAAATTCTCTTGAGATTGCTTACAGTTTCTTATCATCCAAATTTTATGTATGAATATTATAACTTTCAGAGAAACACCAGAAAATGAGATCTTCAAAGTCAGCAATCTCTCTCTATATACCTTGGCACTCTAGCCATAAGCAAATGTCTGGTGGAGGAATTTGACTTTTGTTAAACATTATTTAAATTATTCTGTTTTCTTCATATATCCTGGTGTCCAGTATAATTTTAGAGAAAATATTTATGTAAGATTTATTCTATTTATAATTCTTCAGATGGATTTTATCAAGGAGAATACAATAAACGTTTTATTTCACTTAGGCTTGTTACTTTTGTTCTTATTTGTTATAGAATTTGGCATGAATGTCAACAGTGTTAAACAGTAAAAAGTACAGCTGCAATAGCATTAACAAATTAACTCTTCAAGTAAAGTTTTATGTGTTTAACTAATTTATCTAGATGCAATGTGAGATCCAAGTAAAATGCAATTTATCTGATACATTTTTTTCTGTAACATAAATCATAATCAGTTTCTTTCCTTATGAACATATTTTAATAATCATGAGTAATTTCATTACTTGAACTTAAAATTAATATTTTTTACTTGTGGCACTATTTTGAAGTTACTGACATTTGTTGATTTTACACATTTTAGCATATGTAGCTAAGAATACACAGTTTTGACAAAATATTTCTAAAGTTTCTTACAATGATCATATAATTTGGGGATAAATACACAGAAGTTTGTTTTCCTAGTTGCTTTTCTACTACTGAGGATATTCAATCTACATGTCAGGTGTTTTTTTTTTTTTCTGGGTTGATTTTCACATACAGTGATTTGCAAATAAAGTATATAGTTAAACAAATTTTGATGTCTACACCCATGAAACCATTAACACTACAAGCAAGATGATGAACATTATTTAGACTGTTCAAATATTTCCCCGTGTCTTATTTTACTTTCTCCTGCCCTCAGATATGCCCAGGCATCTACAAACGTGCTTTCTCTCATTATAAACTCATTTGCATTTTGTAGCATTTAACACCAGTGGAATCTTGCAGTATGTATTCTTTGTTTATTTTCACTCAGCACAATTACTTTGTGATTCATCTGTGTTGTAGTGTGTGTCACTAGTTCACTCCTTTTACAGCTAAATAGTTGTAGATAAAATTGCAATATTTCCAGAATTTCTCACTTGGCCTTAGTGCATCTCCATATCAATAGGTGTTTCAAAGGGATGGAGAGAAATAGTCCATCTCCATTTCAATAGATGAGCACAAGGGAGAGAGGAGGGCTTATCTGGACCAGAGGTTGGGTGGAGGCCCAGGCTTCCTTTTTGCAGCCAGGTTGCAAGAGACACGGGAGAGTAGAAGTGGACAACTGCTTGTTTGCACTGTATTTCTCCCTTTGACTGCTTTTGGTTTCAAAGGTTATTTGCCCCGTGCTGGGAACTTATTCCCTCCCCTTCTCCCAGAGTTACAGTAATATTCTATCATGTATGTATAACACAATTTGTTATCCATTCACCTGTAAATTATATTTGGCTTTTTCCAGTTTGGGGCTTTTACAAATAAAACTACTATAAATGTTATCTTTATGCAGTTCTTTGTATGGGTCCATGCTTTCATTTCTTTTCCACAAATACATAGGAATAAATGACTGGATCATGTGGTAGATGTATGTTAACATTTCTGAGATTGCCCAGCTGGCTTCCAACATAGTTATTGCACTTTGCATTCCTTCCAGTAATGTATAAAAGTCTCAGTTTTTCTATCCTCTCACACTCTTGGTATAGTCAGCCTTTTTAAATTATAACTATTCTAGTAGTTATGGGGTAGCATCTCATTTTGTTTTTGACTTGCTTTTCCATAATGAATAATGATGATGAGCATCTTTACAAGTGCTTACTTGCCATCCAAATATCTTCCCTGTTCAAGTCCCGTTTTAATATCTTGCCTACTTTCTATTCAGTTGTTTGTCTTATTGTTGAGTCTGAGGATTATCTATATAATTTAGTTTCATGGCATTTGTTCAATATATGATTTTCAAGTATTCCTTCTCAGCTTGGGGCTGATATTTTTCATTCTCTTGAAATTGTCTTTCAAATAGCAGATTTATTTTTGATTTTTATGAAGTCTAATTTATGAATTTGTCTTTTTATGGACAATATTTTTGATGTTATTGACCATTTTTTCCTATGTGTTCCTAGACATTTTATAGTTTGAGGCTTTACATTTTTGTCTATGATTCATTTCAAATTATTTTTTGTGTATGGTATAAGACACTTGTCAATGCTCATTTTTCTCCATACACATATTTGTCTAATCTAGCACAACTGTTGAAAAGAATTTCCTTTTCCCATTTAGTTGCCTTTGCACCTTGTCAAAAATAAGTTTTACATATATCAATGGGTCTGTTTTTTGTATTCTCTTTCCTTCTATATACCTATGATTGTACTAGTACCAAAAGATTTGGTTGCTTTGACTTTTTGAAATTAGTCTTCCAACTTTGTTTTCATTTTCAAAGTTGATTTGGGTATTCCATTTCTATATGAATTGGAGATTTTATTGAACCTCCACATCTATTTTAGAGAACTGCCACCTGAACACAGTATATCTTTATTTTCTCAAAAGTTTCTTTAATTTCTCTCTGTTTATATTTTTCATTATACACATTTTTGGTATTCTTGTCAAACATATTCCTAAACACTTCACTCTATTCATTCTACTGTAAATACTATATCCTTTTAATTTTAATTTTTCATTTCTGCTGGAATGTAGAAATACAAATGCTTTTTGTATATTAACAATGCATCCTACAGCTTTGCTGAAATGACTCATTAGTTCTGGTAAATTTTTCAGATTCCATCAGGTATTCTGCTTAAATGATCATATGTTCTGTGAATAATTACAGTTTACTTCTTCCATTCAAATGTGCATGGCTTTTATTTATTTTTCTCGGCTTATTTCACTAGGTTGAACTTTCAGGACAATTTGAGTAGAAGTTTTGAAGTCAGACATCTTTGTTTTGTTACTCTTTTAGGGAAAAAATATTCAAACTTTCAGTTAAATATAATGTTAGCTTTAAGTTTTCAGTGAATGTTCTTTATTGGGTTAAGAATTTTGTTTCTATTCTAAGTTTGCTGAAAGATTTTATTTGGAGCAGATGCTCATTTAGTCATATTTTTCTTTCAATATATATTGAGATGATCATATTTTTTTAATATTTTTAACTGTTGTTAATGTTATAATATTGATTGATTTAAAAATGTTAGCCATCCTTGCATTTGTGGTTAACCCACGCAGTGTGGTAATCTGCAATGTGCATAAGCCCTGTTTCGTCATAATATGTTATATTTTTATATAGTGTTGTGTTTGATTTGATTTTCTAAATTTTTAAAAGTCATATATACACACAGTGAGATATTTTTTACTTTGGGTAACAATCCTCTACTTTGTATATCTGTGCAAATTCTCTTAGCTTTGACCATTAAGAGGTACTCTGCTGGCTCCTTTGACATGCCTCCATCAATCAATGTGTATGTTTGTGTATGTATTTTCTTTCTTGAGCACTTCTTTTTTTGTGACACTCTACAGTGATCCATGTTTATTATACGTATTTCTTGTCCCAGTACTAGAATAAGTTGTGTCTGTAGGAACATTGATTCCTTTCACTGAAGAACAGCATTAGAAATCAAGATACAGATGTGTTGAATGCTTTTTGCTACTGGAGTGTCAATTTTTTTAGTCCTCTCAGATGACAGGGCACAGAAATATATGTGTGTGCACTAATCAGTGTATATATACATGCCCATAAATGTTCCTATATATAAATAAATATCTATATCCAAATTAAGCTAAACATGAGTTATTTCTGATTTCTCAAACACTAATCCATTACTACATGGAACTTTCTAGGCTCCTCACTTGTCTGTAAGTTCTTACCCTAAACAGTGAGAAACTTTACTTCAACCGTCTTCCAGCCATTCAGATTCAATTCCAGTATTCACATATAGCCATATCAGAATTGTAAACCTGCACACCATAGGAAATATTTTACCAACTAGAATGGGGAGTATATATGCTTTTAGTTTTACAGACTCACTTCATTCATTTTCCAAGTTATTTTGCCCCACCACCGTGCTCCCAACTCCCCTTTAGAAAAGGGTTTCTTTTTTTCCATCTGATGTAATAAAATTGGATTCTCTATTCTTTATTCTTTTCTGGGTTCCCCCAACCTCCTAAGTGATTTTCTAAAATTGCACATATTAAAGTTCATTCATTATGCTGTTATAGTCTAAGAGTTTTTTACAAATGCATAATGCCATGTATCTAGCATTATACTATCATATGGAATAGTTTCACTACCAAAAATTCCCATGTGCTTCATGTATTTATTACCTTACCTCACCAAGCACTGAAATCCACTCATGATCTTACTTTGATTAGATCTATCATCTATCTATCATCTATCTGTCTATCTATCTATCTATCTATCTATCTAGCTATCTATCTATCTATCATCTATCATCATATAACTATATCTATCTACATATTGTCTATCTACTTTATCTTACCTGCTGTCTTATAAGCTAAATTTTTTGGTACTGTTACTGAAAAGAATATCCATTTTCCACTGGACTGTCTTGTGTGTTTTACAAACATCAGTTAGTGTGAGCCTGTTTATGAGCTTTCTATTCTGTTCCATTGTCCTACTTGTCTACTCTTTTGTCAATATTAAAGTGTCTTGACTATGGTAGCTTTACTTAAAGTCGGGTAATCACTCCTCCAACTTTGCTCTTTTATCTCAATGCTGTGTTGATTATTTAAGATCTTTTGTCTTTCCATATTAGCTATAGATTCAGCTTATCTATATCCAAAGATAAGCTTGCTGGGATTTTGACTGAGGTTGTTTAGTGTGAAGTTTTATTCTAATCTGTCTAGAAGTTGGACTGTGGTTAATGTTTCTTGTAACTATGTAGTAGAGGTTTAAATTCCTCTTTTGTTCTGATATTTTTCTCCCCTATTGCCTTTGGATTTTCCTGACTCCTCTTCCTCAGGGTCTTTGTCTTACAAGTCTTCTAGTTGTACTCCAGTTATCCTGAAGCCCTGTTGATGTGGTTGTTAATGCATGGAGACATGAAGTGTTCTATAATCTTATAGTTAAATCTCAGTCTTCTAGTGGTCTTGTTTCTCTGGGCTTTGACCTTTACATATATTTATCATCATTTGTTTACTGCCTTAGTTGAAACAGAAACACTACTATGAGCTAGTAGAGTAAGTTTCTTTGAGGCAGGTTGAATTAGGCTCTAGCTAACTCTTCACCCTTGCTGATTAGGGCTTTGTTCTGAAGCATGCTCTTGGACTATTTCAAAAGGGCTACTCCCTCTGCCAGAAACGAGAGGGTTTTCCTTGGCTCTTCACCATGAGAACCTGGCAGTTTAGCTGCTTCTCCAAGGGTACTGAAATAAGAAACTTAAATGTTAAACTTCGTGAATACATTAAATAAAGTTTCTGGTAGACTCTATTGCCATTTATCCTTTGTCTTATAAATTAAAATCCCATTTTTATCTCACTTATACTTATTTTCAAAATTTAATTAAAACAAATCATCATTTTAATCTTCTCATAGTACTTTATCTGTTTATTTAATGGCTTAACGATTCTCTCAACCTATCTGAAATATTTCTTCACAATATAATATTTAACAAAAGGCACTGATGTGGCATATTAGAACACCAATTTAAAAATCCTTTAAAGATTCTATAACATTCTTCAAATTAGAGATTTCAGCCTAAATCATTAACTTGATTATTCACTTTCATCATTCAGAATTCATATTTAAATTATAACAAAAATTATATATACAATTTTAATAAATAAAGCATTTTTATTCCTATTCATAATCTAGTATACTGAAGCAGTACACAGAAGAAAGGATTCACATAAATAGGAATAAGATGTAAAAATTATTGAGAATGCTGTGTGTATCAGGTGATTTTCCAAGGGTTTTGCATATATTGACATGATTACTTATTACAAAAAATCTCTGAAGAGATACAATTGAAAGATGAGAAAATTGTGGAACATAGAACAATGGTTCCCCAGTACAATTTTCCTAAACTTAGATACTTGTTTAGCTAGGCACTAAAGCTCCAATTCTTCTTCAAAGATAGTTATGTCCATTTAACTATGTTCTAATCAATGGAATGTAATTATTTGTGAATGTGCTGAACTTCACCACCCCTTTTTCTTTCCAATTCTTCCTATAGGTTGAAAGTCATATTTTGACCATAAGAATTGCACAGAATTTAAGTGAATAAAATAACAAAATAATCCTTCATTCCGTGAATGACTTTATTGAACAGATGTACCATCTATTTGGACTACTCAATACTGCTTAATTCTAGAATTTCATATAACTGAGAAATAAACATCTATCTTAGTTAAGTCCCTGCAATGTGTGTGTTTGGTACCATATCTTAGCTTGTACCCCAATATACTGCTCTAGTTTACCCAGCTAGTGAGAGAAGTGGGAATGAAACATCAAAACATGGAAGTTTGACTGAAACACAGAGGTTTTTAATCAGTACACCATATTTTCTAAAGTGTCAGTAAACAAATGATAATTCTTCCCATACTTCTATCACATTTTAGCTCTTTCCAGCTCCACTTTGCATGCATATACTGGCTTCTAAACAGATCTTAAAATTAGCTTCTAAGAAAAATTTGATGTCAAAATCATACAAAATTGGAAAAAAACACATTTCTTGTAATTTTAGAATTCTTAAAATACTTCATTTGTGGGTATAAGTCAATTTCACTTCTAATCAGCTTTTCTGATTATGCAACGTTTCTGATTATTCAGGATACAGAAGAGATTTGTGTTTTTCTCACAATGATAAACCTATACTTCGAAGTCAATTTATATTCTGCAGATATGGAAATTTAGCAAGTGCAAGAAGTGATTATTTTAAAATTGGTGTTATTGATAAAGATCGGCAATATGAAAAATGATTTCTTGAACATATAATAAAAGCAGTCTCTTTAGAACAAATCAAAACTACAAACACATCACAAATGAGTTTGTGAAACATGCCAAAATCAAACAGAAGCCTAAGGTAACATTTTTTACTTTTAAGTTGAAGTTTGTCTTTTTTATTTTATGTGTATGAATCTGAACAAAATCATAATTTTTTTTTTTTAATAATTTATTTTATTTTAGTATCATTAACCTACAATTACATGGGCAATACCGTGATGATTGAACTCCCCCCATCACCAGGTCCCCCCCACCAACCCCACCACAGTCACTGTCCATCAGCGTAGTGAGATGAGAATCGCTACTTGTCTTCTCTGAGCTGTACAGTACCCCCTGTGCCCCCCCACCCTATGTCTGCCAATCGTAATGCCCCTTTTACCCTCTTATCCCTCCCTTCCCATCCATCTCCCCAGTCCCTTTCCCTTTGG